>CAJPEV010000614.1:0-27359 GCA_905338385.1 Darwinula stevensoni | reverse complement strand
ATGCCTTCCCTACCCGTAGCGATCGAAACGGCAGGGGATGCAGGAGACAGCGACGTGAACGACATCTGCATCAACAAGTAAATACTAAGTAGTTACAGATCTGCACATCCTCCATAAGAAAGCATGGCGAGCCATAGGAGCCCATAGTCAGAGGGGGGTGAATTCATTCGATAAGCACTGTAGACGATCATGACTGACTGACGCTAATTCTAACCATGTTCTAGAAAGGTTAGCAATCTGAAACTCGGTACCCATGTACCTTTTGGGATGCAGAGTTCTGAAAAAAAATCCGACTTCAGAGGTATAAGTACATCTAAAAGTTTTTTAGAGAGATGTCACTGAAGTATACAAGACTACCCATACATGAGGCAATAATTGCATTAAGGATGATCCCAATGTTCTCCCTACTGTCATCATATCTCAGCTTGAAAGAATGCAAAATTGCTGGCCATATGAAAGCATCCGGCTTCTGAATCCTGCCGAGACCTAAACAAAATGTTTTGTCGATTTTCACGATCAGAGTGGCTCCATTGCAAGACATTCAGGAAGCACAACATTGTCAATCCCAAGCATTTCAGCGCATTCATCGTCATCCTTGGGTGCTTCTCATGCCTCAGGCTATGTTGCATTCGAACAATTGAATGAATCTGAGTGAATTTATGGAGAGAGCTATTGACTTGGTGGATAGATGGGTTGACATAGATCTACAAATCCCGCTGAATCTGTGGACCAATTTGGCTGTAGAGAGTGGTCAACATGCCCTTGCTTCACAGCAAGACTTAATTTAAATTTTATGGTGATACTTTAACCAACACCTGGGAGTGGGAGAGAAAGTTCTGGCGTCATCTATTGCACAACTGGTGCAAATCTTAATCGTAGTTACATTCTTGATTATTTATTCCATCACTAAAAGTATATGATATCATTACCGTGTTTGAGCCTGTGATTCTTTCACTCCACTAATCTACTCACTGGTACACCTCTCCTTTCCCCTTTACATAGAGATCGTTTGCTTGGAATATTCACCGTAACAGAGTTCTGTCGAAATTCGACATGAAAAGGTCATGTAACATAATACATATGTTGAATCAGGGATTTTTCTCTCAAAATAAGCAAGGAGCCAAGGAATCCATAGCCGAAAACCGTATCCTCTTCTGTCCCCTCTTCTCCATCACCTTCGCTTGTTTCCTCTTCTGAACGTTAGAAACTGATGCCGGGCTGACCATTAAAATCTGCGCTGTGTCGTGAATTGTCCTCCCCTCTTTTTGCATATTCAGGATGGCCTGCTGTTCTTGAAGGGTCAAAGATTTTCCCCTACTCCGACGCGTTGACACGATGTCGAAGGGAGTAAAGTGGGCCCATAGGGCCATTGTTACCCCAAGTATGGGAAGTAATACCTACTACAGTGACATCTCTCTAAAAAAAATTTTTGGACGTACTATACATGTCCTGGGGGTACACATTTTGGGGGGAGTTTTTTTTTAAATATATATTGTGACGGATGAGAATGGCATCGAGAGAGACGACTGGTTGTTCCAGTTGCGGGGGTGTAGCGGTAGCACTCCTGACCGGCAATCGGGAGGCCTGGGTTCAATTCCCGGCCGTCCCATGCCTTCTTTTTTGGCTTCTCTTGCCTTCTATGTTCCGTTACTCATTCCCCCTCCATAATATGATTTTTGTTTGAATAAAACGGAGAGACATGGAAAGCTGAAACCTGGCATGGACGTGCCTACCGAGACGATGAGTTCAAGAAAAATACAAAATTTTAGGTCCATGCCCTGGGGGCATCTTTTTGGGGGCCGACGTTTTCAAGTATTTTTTTTTGTCCTGGTGTATTGAGCTAGTGTTGAAAGATGAAACTTGGTACATAACTACTTATTGGGATGCTGCATGTAGAAAAATTCAGACTTTGAAATTTGTGCCCCCAGGGCATCTACTTCCAAAGGGAGATGTTTTCATATAATTTTTTGCATCAGTTAAACTGATGAACATGGAAAGCTGGAACTTTGCATGAATGTGACTACTGAGACAAGGAGTTAAAGAAAAATGTTAAGTCTCGATACATACTCTGGGGGAATTTTTTCGAGGAGCGACGTTTNGGAAAGCCGAAACTGCATGAATGTGACTACTGAGACAAGGAGTTAAAGAAAAATGTTAAGTCTCGATACATCCCAGGGGAGAATTTTTTCGAGGGGCGATGTTTAAAAAAAAAATTGGTCGTGGCGAATTGGACAGAAATGGAAAGGTGAAACTTGGCACACGTATAAGTGACACGATATTATTGAGTTGAGAGAGTATTCAGCTTTCATGGTGCATCCCCTCCGAGCATAGCTTTTGGTTGGGTCGGCTTTTCCAAACATGATTTTTCACCAGCGAAATGGCAAACGTATCAGATTGAAACTTTGTGGGCATGTAGTTCACTGAGGATTGATTTCGGTAAAAATGGTACTTTTCCGTTAAAACGCCTGAGGGCACATATTTTGCAAAAGGCGTACTTTCCCGAATTTAGTATAATATATCTATGACATGTATCTATTTATCGTTGAAGCGTTTCTCGCTTATAAACAAAGTGAATCTCGATGCATAGCGAAAAGCCTTTGCTTATTCAAGGATTAGAGTAGATGAAGCGAGAGCGTCAATCGGCGATCGATTGGGTCTCTTCGCCGATGGTGCCTTCCCAGAGACCGGCTCAAAAACCGAGCTGGCGTATTAGAAAGTTTCTGGGAGGACTCGAAGTGTCCCCAAACATTTCAACGAAGTAAGCCATTTTCTTCCTCAACAGCTCCGCCAGAGTGCAAGTTGACGGTTTGTGGCGGAGAATACTTAGGGAAGAAGAACGAAACGGAATTCGGGTTGCCATGCCAACCGTGGAACGTCCCCGAGATTGCACAGTTCGCAGCCACGGCCTCGGTGACATTGCCGGACGATGCGTATCGAGACGGTCACAATTTCTGTCGGGGAGAGTGCCGCCGATCGCCAAGTCTGCTCCTATTTGCGCCAGGTCCACCCAGCCCGAGATCCGGTCCAAACTGCTGGGCGAATTCGACCGGCACGCCGCGACTCGCCAAGTACGCCTGCGACATCCCCTTTTGCCCCATCAAGTTACCGCCGAGGAACTGATCCTCCCGAGCAGGAGAATGGCAAAGTGACGAAATCTCTCCAAATGAGGCTAGGAGGGCCTGTACTTCGAGCAAAATTAACATATTGGGACACTCATTTAGAGAGGCGAACAGGTGTGAACGTGTGATTTTTACCAACATTTCACTGTCATTCCGCATTTGTTTCGTGATAATCACAGGTCGTCATTCCTCTCTGTCGAGTGCTTGTTTGTATCGTTGTAACTTTCATCGTAGCAGTTCTTTTTTTGTTCCATTCTCGAGTGGCAAGAGGAAGACGGCACCAACACTGATGAAGTGGTCCAGCCATATTTTTTTCCGAAGCATTCATTCGTACAACTGGCTCTTGTGAGCTTATTTCTTTCCATTCGATGTCGACTGCATTTCGAGACGATCACAATTTTTTGTCGGGGAGAGCGTCGCCAGCCGTCCCTCGCGTTCACGGTCGCCATGCCAGCCCGAGATCTGGTCCATTCTGCTGGGCGAATTCCATTCATTCTGCATTCGTTTCACGGGGATTCCGAATCTTCATTCCTTCTGTCGTGTGCTTGCCTTTTTCCTTTCCCTATTTCCGTGGTTTCCTCAATTTCGCTTCTTTGTGGTGTTCCAATTTTTTGTCCTTTTTCATCGCAGCACTTTTTATTCCTCAATGTGACGATTGGAAGACGGGACCAATACGGAGTGATCCCGCCATGTTTCGTCCCAACCATTCATTTGTAAATCTGACTCTGCTTTGCATTTGTTTTGGAACGCATCGACCGTTCACAAGGCATGCAGCATGTTAATACAGGCGCAATCCGGCAAGCTCCCCTTCGAGTGACCCCACGAATCACAAATCAACGGACTAATGACATGCTGGAACAGGACATTATGAAACCTTCAATTTGCACGTGGAGCGCACCTGTTATTCTTGTGCGATAAAAGACGGGCAGGGGAGAGTTTGCAAGGACTGTCGCAATTTGGATGACTTCACAGTGAGAGATAGATATGCATTGTCTTCAATTACCGACTCACTCGACTCATTGTCAGGTGCAGCCTACTTCTTACTACTGTACTTCTCGAATAATAAGAAAACCGCATTCAGATCTCACATGGACCCGCCAAGAAGTTCGATTGCCAACGGAGCGGCACGCCCGATCCGGAGGCCCAGTCGGCTCGATCGGTCCGATCCGGAGGCCCAGTCGGCTCAATCGGTCCGATCCGAAGGTCCAGTCGGTTCGATCGGTCCGATCCACTGCTCAAAATCATTTCCGATTCTTAATCGAATGCCCCTGGGCGTTCGATAAATGAAAAACAACGAAATCTGAACTTGAATGCTACGTGGTGGAACTCCCTGCCATTATGCACACAGGCGATTGGGGTTGTTTCTAAGCTGGGCAGTTATAAATTTGAATGCTGCAGCTACTTGGAATCCTGTGCTACTTGGAATGCTACTCATATTGCTCGCAGCCTCTGAGACCCTTTTTCACTTTTTGACAAGCGGGTGACAGCAAAAAATTAATGAGCTACCAATAAAACAGGCGATGCCGGCTACGCCGGCATTGGCAAGCTCTCCGTTGAATGACCCTACGAATTATCACAAATCAACGGGCTCAGTGAGTAATAATTTCCATAGATTTCTATCTATTTCGATTGAAAAAAAAAAGGAAACACGTCAGAAGACCACAGGCTTCCAGACACGCCTTTGGCACGGTGGACGGCAAGGGACGCGTGTTTATTTCGCTTTCGGGCGTATGCAGTGGGCGGCAGTGAGTATCCAGTCATCGCCGATGATGGATGCAGTGCATCCCCCGGTGGGCGTCGTGGGCGTGGACGGCTTCCATGAGGGGCAGTCGATTGAGTCCATGGGGATTCCATGGTGAGGTGCGCCATGAAGGGAGGCTTCCCGGATGGGCGAAGGGGATCCGCCGATCACGAGAGGATCCTTTCTCGTGCTCCCTAACAAGAGATCCCCATTCCAGAATCTGTAGAAGCATGTTCGTCTCGTGATGACCACCTGCCGGTCTCGTAGCAGTTTGGATCGACCGCACAGCGTGGTCGTCGCTGTACAGACGATGCAAGCTCGAGTTTTAAGTTTCTCCATTCTCTTCGGGGTGTCCGGTTTGACGTTCGGCAAAACCATTTCCGAAATTGACAAGTCTTTCAAATAAAAAGCGTCAGACGTGTGAAATAAGATTGAAAGAGATACGTGCCGTCAGATGAAGAGTTGATTAGACATACCTTTCAACTCAGAAAAAGGGGAAATGCAGCTGCAATCCTTAGTTCCTGTTAATGTTGGAACGTGAAACTATACGAGAAAACCGAAAAGTTTCGTTGATGACACAGGGCTGGTTTCCGAGAGTCGTTTGCCATTTTATGCGTTTATCATCGACCATATTTGAATCTCGTTAATAAGGCAATTTTCTCAAAATACCGATGTTAACCCAGTTTTTTTCCGGTAATTTAAGGACGTAATGCATCAATGGGCAAAAGTTTCCCGGGGGGGGGGAGACATCGACATTATCATAGTGTCTCGGGGGGATATTCCACAATAGTTATATACAATTAGTAATATATATGTCGTAGCGTTTTGTGGAATGCAAGGAGATTTCGAATCTCCCTAGGGAGAGGTAGGATTTCCGCTAAACCCGCGGGTTTAGCAGAATCCTCGCGAAATCCTCCATTATGTCATCTTCCCCTAGTGGCCTAGGGGGATTCCAAATCACTCGGATTAGCTCCCAATGCTTCCATCGTTTTGTTTACCCCTAGGGAGAAAGAGAATTATCAAGACACCCGGGGGAAATTGAATTTCATTTCAGTCCATGCATAGAAAGAAAAAAATCAACGTCAATAAGATTCGAAGGGAAGTCAATTAACAATAGGCTCGTATACTGTACTTGTCTTATTTTTGGAGGTTATACGGCTTTCCCCCACAACACTTGGATGAGCATGCTATGCCTAGTTTTTTTTTACAGCTGCACCTGTTGGTGCGACAAGACTTGTTGCACTTGCAGATAGATCCTGCATCCCCACTGGCGTAGCTTGTTTCTGCCCTCAAGGCCTCCGTCAAACCAGTGAAAGGAGAATTGCCCTCGGCGGGGCAAGCCGTGGGAAGGGCAATTTTCGAGCCAGGGAGATATGGAATCCCCCTAGGGTGTAGTGACATTGACACGACTTTGAGAGGATACCGTTAAACCCGCGGGTTTAGCGGAATCCTGTGATTCTCCCTAGGAATATTCGAAATCCCCCTGAATTCCAAAAACCCTACGACATATACAATAGTATAGGCTGTTACCTTCACGAAATTCCAGACAGCCTGTATCCATACAACTCTATTGAAAATGAGTACAAGTCCTTTTTATAATATGCAAGGATTTTAAGACGGAGTTACTGACGTCTAGGCAGCGTAGGAGGAGCAGCTGGACAAGAAGTCCGTTTAAAGAAACTCCTTGAGTGAGCCCTAGCGCCATTTTCATTCCTCTGCATTCAGTCTCCCAGTTCTCTCTTGGATAAATCGCTTGAATTCCCTGAAAAAAGTCCCAGATCCGAGTGCTAACATGCGTTACCATATGATCAGATGGACTCCCAAACATCACCGGTTATAACATATTGCTCTCAAATGCCTCTTTTGCACCTCGGCTGACGTTTGAGACGTTCCTAATGTGCAAAAAAATCCAAAATACTAGCGGATAACTAAAGATAATCCCAGTATGCATTCTGATCAGCCAACTGATCTCCATTCATCCACGGGGAGAGAGAAAAAGAAGGGAAGTCGATATTAGCAAGTTCGTCGTTTTCAGAAAATAAGCTCCAAAATGTTGATTGTAGGCCTACCAGTAATGCATCCAAAGCTTACAGAGCTCATTCCGGCTAGGTCCCTAAATTATGCCTGGGCCCACTTGGGCAGGGTTTGTGATGTCACCAACCCATCCATCACATCTGTGCATGTTTGGCCTATTTCAGTGCTTGAATTCATCCGGATCTCGACCTAATTGGTGTGGAAGGGGTGATAAACGAAGATGACATTTTTTGTCAGATACGAGTATGGGCCAGAAAATGGGAAAATGCGAGAAAAATTGGGAAATAATTTTGATGAGAGAAAGCGTTAGTGAATCTTGGCCTCCTGTAGGTCTTATTTTAAAAAAATAGCGGTAAGCAGCGGAGACGTACATCATTGGTCTATATAAAGTTAAGCGTACTCTGAAGTGAGGGGGAGTTCCTTTACATAACAAGTTTCACCTGCCTATTAGTAGTTATAATTCACTGGGGTGTCAATCTCATGAACGAATATCATGGGCTTCTATAAATTACACCTATTAGTAAAGACCAGACAACTGACGTCACAGAGATACGAATTCGCTTTTGGTGTCCAGATCAGTCTTTTCACCTAAGCAACCCAGTCGATTCCTCTTCGATGGGAAGCGAAACACTATATCTAGTCTCACTCAAGCCCAGTCAAACATTTTCGTTGGTTCATCTTCGGGCCATTGTTGGGGGAGTTGGCCCATTTTCGGCGAATGATTGGCAATCGTTCGCCAAATCAGTTGGCCGGGCCAACTGATTCGCCGAAGATAGGCCAATGTGGCCGAGAAGGTTCCGAAAACCGGCGTGAGATGGAGCCAAAGTGGTCGTAATGGGGAGTCACTTCCCGGATACTACTGAGATGAGTCCCCTGTCCGTTTGACGCGGTTCCCTATGGTTTCTCACATAGATCTCAGTGGAAGACAATCGAATTCCTTCAAACATTTCTCTGAAGGCGTAACCTAAGTCTGGAATGAACCAGGAACTTCCGGCCCGGAGGTCCGTGGGAGGATCCTTCTCCTTTCCACTATCGGCCACGCGACTATATTTTCTCCGTTTACAGACACTGTCTACCGCATTCAATTACGTGTGAGGTGTGTCTAACTTTTTTTGGGAGGACATTACATCGTACGTCTTTCACCTTTCGAACACCAAGACGCTTGCGATCAGAGTTTGTGGTGAACTGATGAAGTATGATCCCTACCCGTGCTACCTGGGGATGAGACTGGACCAGACACTCACCTATCAGCAGCACCTCAAACAGGTGAGCTACAAGACGAAGAGTCGCGTCAACGTCATCCACAAGCTAAAAGGAACAAGATGGAGATGCGATGCCCGAACCCTTCGAACAGCGACCATGGCTTTGGTGTACTCCACGGCCGAGCACTGCTCACTAGTGTGGGCCCGAAGAGAATGCCTCCGAGATTCAAATCCAAGTTGGACGCCATCTTGTTCATTCAGGGATGTCCGATGTCAATATCGCAACTCATCGATCGGCCAGCGGTAAACACTATTACAGTTTCACCTCATCCCATGAACTCAGCACAATAATGTGTCATTCGTTAAAATAAAAAAGAACACAAGACCCAAGCACCGATAAGAAGGCGGAATCTATCATGAATCCGACATAATTCCAGCATGATATTCGGAAACACTTTGGGACGGGACTGAACTCCGCATCATAAGCCTAATTGATTGACAGCTATATTCATTTTTCAAAGCGAAGTGGTGGATCGCAAACTACAAAAAGGGCACTTATGTTGCTCCATAAGGCAATAACTTTCTTTTGAAATATTTTCCCCCCCTAAAACTGTGAGGAAAATGTAATTGACAGGTTCAAAAAGCGAGATTTGTGTTCTCTCCAACCGCGGGGAGATCGAGCTTCAAACTTCCTGGAGCGATTTCGCGTCTTCTGAGTTGAAAGGTGTGAGAAGCATGCCCAATTTGGTTCCGCCAGATACTCTCAGAGGAATACGAGGAGGAGGATTCGTGTAAAGTTTTTTTCCCGCACTGTACGGCCCGCGATTCAGCTTCTTCAGGTTCTTCCTCGCGTGTATTGCCAGCCCAAAATTCCGCGGGAAATTTTGAAAAAATTATTTTAGAGTGAATGCAGTAGCAAGTTCACTCTCGAGTCTATAACTCTAAAACCTACTACATGAAAACCGCTGGTGTTAGGAGCATTTGAGGCGAAGAAATTTCTCTCAGAAAGACAAAAAAATATACAAGGGTCATTTAAATGAAAGGAGCAATGAATTGTTATTGGTTATGTTCTCCTCGAACATCCCTCCTCTCGACCAGATTTTTAATGGCACTGTCGTAAAACAACATCGGCAACAGGTGGCACCACATTCTCACTGCCTCTACCACGTCATCGCCTCGACGCCATCTTCATTGGACCGAATGCGTGAAAATGACACGGTGACAGGTTTGGACTGCACGGAGGAAGGACGAGGATCTCCGGACGGAAAGGTTTCAACGGTGGTCGCGGTTGCACGAGCGGGGTGAGACCCCCACGTCGTCGTGGAGGAGGGTCGTGCCCACAGTTCAGGGCACTTGCGCTTCGTGGCACGGCCAAGTGCCACGAAGCACAAGCGTTTGATTTTATTGCATAACGTGTTGCGGTAATGTTCCGAGTTGCCAAACGTTTCTTCGTGAGGCATAAAATCCAACTGGAATGACCTATGACATGGACAGAACTATGGCTAATCTCCATTTCTGTGGCTAAGGCATCCCAAGACACTCTAATGTCTGTTTGCTCTAATTACCTCGCTCACTCGCGCGATGTTTGCACCCGGCATGACGTCGACATTGATTAGTCTGGGTCGGAGTTTGTCAAACATAGAGGTGTCAGCCATCAAGCATTTCCCACCATTCTTGTGCTCTTTTCCGGGACAAACACGCTTTTCCCATGAACAACGATTCTGGGATGGATATCACACGATTTCGCATTTTCTGCATACGAAAATTGAATCTCGGCTCTTTGATGCTCTGTAGCAAGCAGTGTACCAAGACTTACGTACGATTCCACAAAGACGCACCATTCGAACGATTTTTGGTGGGACTTTTGCTCTTTTCATCCGATTGGCCCGAGGAAAACACGAATAGATTAAATCGTTGCTCTTAAGATTTGCACTTATTTCCATACTGTGATGATTAGCATTTTATAAATATACTTATCCCAAATTCATTTTGATTGCAAATACTCAAGGAAGAAAAAGAACACATTCGCTCGAGACAGTATTGTTTATTTGGCACCAGACCCTTCCCTTCCAGGGTAACATTTAACTTATCTCTTGGGGCAATCATGGAGACATCATGCAAATGCCACAATAAGCTGCACTTCACATCATTCCCACAATACCATCGATATAACGAAAGCACTACAAAGGCGAATCCAGTCATGCCAAATCGAGGAAAATAGGCCGTAAAGCATCACGCTAAGCAATTTTGTCTTAAGGGAAAAAAAAGGGGCGATCACAGCCTTCCAGCTTTGTCCAAAATAAAAGTGAATTTTGATTAAACCTTGAGCTCCCACATGACAATGTGAGCGTCTCGTGCGTTGACCTTGGGGGCGAGGGTCGAAGCCTGCGAGCCCCTTGCCAGGGTCTTCGCATCCTTGTCTCCCGGCTTGCGGAGGTTCACGTATCCCCTTCCGCCCATGACGGTGATGAGGGTCCGCCTGGTCTCCGCCGGGGCCATCGCCAAGTACCGCGACTTGCAACTGGACGACGGGGTGCTCGCGTTGAAGGATGGGACGCGGGAGACGCTGCCGTCTTCGGACCCCGAACTCGGGTTCGAGTTCTTCGAGTCCATGGACCAGTTGGACAGATCCAGGGAACGTGGCCGACACGTCTTCATCTGGAGGCGTCGATCCAGGGTCGTGACCTTGACGGGTAGACCTGCAAGGTCGGGGTCGCTCCGACGAAGGGATTCATAGATCGGATCTCCCAGTCCCTGCTCCTCCTCGTAGTTCCTAATGTTCATCAATTCCCCATACAAGCCGTAGACATCACAGTCGTCTTGGGGTGCAGAACTGTTCACAGTCATCAGTCCTAGACCTTTGGGCAAGGTCTTGGAGGACCGGGCGAGTCCAGTTCGTCGTCGAGCCGCCGAGATGTCGGGACTCGGAAACTGACCGCGGGATCCTCTTAACCCTTTTTTTGTTAGTTGCGGGTCTTTCTTGTTCAGGCGCTCCTCCTCCTCGTGAATCACGTGTTCCGGATCGACGTAAAGGGTCTGATTGTGGGTGATATAGCTCTGCAGGGGGAGGAGGAAGGTGATGGGCCCAAAATGAGCGTGATAAGAAATGTTAGCCCTCCCGGAGATGATCGGCACTCCCTCGAGACGAGGGAGCGGAATGGTGAGGGCAATCCCAACGTTGGTGCCCACCCAGAGGAGCCCCCGACACGCGACCAGGGCCGTGACCGTGATGAGCTCGTTACGATCCGCGCCAAGGATGCGATTCACGTTGGAGGCCACGTTGATGTCCTGCAGATGCTTGAATGTCTCCGTGTGGTAGAGGCAGATGGTGGAGGACTCCTTCATCGAGATCCACAGCCCGATCCCGGAGTGGGCCAGCAGGTTCACCTCCCCTGCGTGCTCGTGCTGGACGCTGAAGCTCTTCTGCAAGAGATGAAAGATTCCTCATTCACTTTTTTCCATCCCCATTTCCGATCCTTCTTTTTCTTCCTGTGGTTTAGCATCTTTGGTACTCAGAAACTCATGGCTTCCTAAATTACGTATAGAAGTTAAAGCAATCCTCTCTCTCGAACTAATGACTGTGAAGCAGATGGGAAGGGACTGGCACTTGATGAATCCCTTCCTATGCCCCATATATGGATGCCAATTTGGATCGATCGAACTCAACCTACGTGATGACTGCAAGATAGCTTTAAGATATTAGAGATAAGATTAAGCGATAGTAACTTCAAGATATTTCGCAGAAAGCTCATCAATTCGAATTCGATGTGAAACTGGTATTACAGTCAGGACCATCTTGCGAATCCCGAATTGAATCTCATTCAAAAACTTCCGAACATGGAATCGTGCATGATCCAGATATTCAAGGCGCGCACCAGAATCATCCATCAATCTTTAAGGATTTTGAATCGAAATGGAATCTCAGGCGTTACGAAACGGTTATACAACGGGATGAAATTCAGAATCAGGAGAGAATTCAGATAAACGAACACTCCATTCCATTTCTCATGTGAATGTGGAGACAAAGAGGGGAACATGAAGAAACCATGCTTGAATGAGCTGCATTTTCGCATTTCACCCCAATGTGGTGACGTCAAAGAATAAGAATTCCGAGTATCATCATTCCAGTTCCAAGGATCAGGCAAAACATGATATGAATAATTCCTATCTTGTTTCGCCTCTTCTGAATCGAGTCCGAATCCGATGCAGTCCATATCCTTCGACAGTGGTTCGAGGCACCTGCATGAATCCTTAATATTTCTCGACTGTTATTTGAATTGAAGCTGAAGATCATTACTTTCCTGGGAGATTTTAAACCCTGTTTGCACCCTCGTCTTTCCATCATTATATATTCCCAGTTGATTAAAGTGGCACATGGAAAAATTGTCTAGTCATGACGGTGCGGATAAAAAGTTATTATCATCATAATTACAATAACAACGATGACAATCAGGCATGGCACAAGGCCTCGATTCAAGGACACGAGGAAGACATCTTTTTCTTTCGCAGATGGGCCAAAGGACGAGTCCTGCACGATTTCATGGAAGATAACGCCTCAATTTCACGTTTGATGCACCAGCCTAATACCATCATTCATACTAGAATGAGATGTTTGTGGTGCAGAACCTACGGGAATGCTGGCTAAAGTTCCTGTTGAGAATACGCGGTTCTCTTTGTCACTTGATGAACGAATATTGACAGATAGGAGAATCGCTACTTGTCTATGGGTCTACAGGTCGGAATTTGTCTACGCCATGACATACACGACAACGGAATGAAATTTCAGGATCGAATCCGACACTTACAAGCACTTGCAGTGTGAGG
This sequence comes from Darwinula stevensoni, assembly GCA_905338385.1. Lineage (NCBI taxonomy): Eukaryota > Metazoa > Arthropoda > Ostracoda > Podocopida > Darwinulidae > Darwinula > Darwinula stevensoni. The sequence goes on along the minus strand of CAJPEV010000614.1, from coordinate 14,439 downwards.
CAGTCGACAACGGAGACCTTGCGATCACACGCGGCATAGATGCAAGTGGAGATAGGCAAGAGGCAGGAGACGGGCGAGGAAAGGCTCTCGTCCAGGGCAACGTTCAGTGCCTCTTTCAGCATCCACTCTCCGTCCCAGTCCCGCTTGAAGACCACAATGCTGCTGATGGCCAGGGCGACCAGCACGACGTCGCAGTGGTACTTGATCTGCCTCACCGGAGCGGCCAAAGAGATCAGTTCCAGCTGCTCCAGCCTCTCCGGCTCCAATGCCGAGTAAACCAAAATCCTGAACAAAACAGAAAGGTAGATACTACTAGACTTGCCGCATTGCAATATAACAAAGGTAGCAGCTGAAATTTCATTATAGCAATGCAAAAGGACAGGCAGTAGAGATCCTTCAGAAAGCGAAGGAATTCAATACTCTTCATGCATCTTTTACGTTAATTACGGGGAACATCTCGAGTTCCTGCACACTATCAAGACACTGCATCGTGCATCGGAGAGCAACCCGAGTCCCGCGAGAAAAGAAAAGTGGAGAGCAAACGGGAACGGACTTTTGACTGTGGGTGCCGAGCCAGACGAGATGACCCTTGAGCCCCTGCTCGCAAGTGAATCCCGGCACGTGCTCCATGCAAGACACCTGGACCTCTTCGAGATCCTCCACCAGCACCTGCCTCAACCCCAGGTTGTGATGGAGGTAGATGGTCAAGTGGGAGGAGACGCCGTCGCTCGAGGACACCCAGAGATAGCTCGCATGCCCGATGCTTCCGACGGGCTTGATCTGCGGCACGGTGTAGTAGCAGCCGCAGCGGACCTGCACATGCAGATGCATGACGTGTATGCAAAACTACTGAACAGCGATATCATCGGCGGCGTCTCGTCAAGGTTGATGTTTTAGATCGTGGTTAACGGAGATTCAACAAAAATGAAGGCAGAAAACGCCAGGTGCCAGAAAACCATTTAGATACCAGTCCCATGAACTAGAATATGTTGATGAACACAGATGTTACACAGTCCTCCACTATAAAACTACCACCTGTTTTAAGACGAACCTGCATACTGATTGAGATTTAAGCTTTTTCTTTTTCTTGCTCTAGTTGGAATCCATATCTCGCATCCTGTCTTAGATTTAGGAGGAAGGTGGAGTGATGGGTGATGCATATCTATTATATACATATCGTCGTCATCTGGCCTAATTACGGCATGATCCGCGAGCCGCTTCTGAACATCATTCATTACAAGGATGCAAATTTTATGCCTTGAATAGTAGAAAAATCCAACGGAGCATACCTCAGTTTGATGTCTGGAGGCGAAAGTAGAAAGCGACCGGACAAAGAGAGGAAGTCGGGCACTGGGTCGCTGCTCTTGCTCGGGGATGTCCCAGGCCGGGGAGTTGTTCCCGTCCAGGGCCAGCTGGGCCAAACGCATCTCTGCAGAAACACGATGTCATTTTAAAGCCGGGCCTAACAGTCTAAAGGATCCAGATCCGAGTGATTGCGTACCGATGACCCAGTCCCTCTTGATACCCGGGTTGTCCGTCTGGAACGTGAATTGCTCCTCCTTCCCCTTGCTCTTCACCACAAACTGAAGGCAGCAGCTGTCGACCCACGCGATCTCGGCGTCCTTCTCTTGAATCGACTTCTGGATCGAGGCGCAGATGGCCTGTGTCGTCTCTACACTCAAACCCTGGTACACGAAAGCATAAGCGTCCCGTGAGAAAATACGAAAACAGTTCATTTCTGCAAGTGTAAAACAATTTCTAAACAGCAATGCACTGCAATCCAAGCCAGATGACTATTGGAGAAGCAGAGAATAGTAATCGTTTTAGCTAAAAAGCCACATCTTAGCCTAAACTCTTGAAAACTAAAGACTTAGCAAAGAAAAAGTTTTTGCAGATTCTGTCTACTGTACTGCACCAAGGCAAAGAACATTTCCCGTAAAGAGACCTGGTATTTGCCCTTGAGCTGCGGGATGAGCGTGGCAACCCGTCTCACGATCTCGAAGTCGTGCATGAGCTCGCTCATCTCCTGGCACAGGGACTCCACCCCGCCCGAGGACGTGGAGCTCTTCTCCGACTTGAGGCTCCCGCTCCGGTTTAGGCCGGCCGTGAGGACTCGGCTCAGCGTCGGGCTCGTGCTCGTGTCCTGCACCTGCACATCACGTCATTCGGTTAGAAGCCACTGTGCGAGCCGATGCCACAAAACAGAATGCAAATGATCAAGAGAGCGTTGTGAAAAAAAAAACTAAAAACTAATACGGAAGTGAGGAAAACATGGGGCCCTTATAGCTCAAACAAAAACCGCCTTCAGAAGAACTTCCCAGCGAACTAATCATAACTTTTGCACTGTCATTATGAGATGATTTCCCTTTCATAACTTCATCTCTCTTCATCAATGAGAAGTGCCATAATAGAAATAAATGTCAACCTCGGGACAAAAGAATCACAGCTTAACAATATGAAAATAGTAGCAAAAGGTATTCCAGAAGTGGTTTTACACTCATCGAGCATTATCAAGGAGAATTTACAGGCACCTGTGAAAGGAATGCTAATATTTACCTCTAGGTCAGAAACGGGGAAAGCCCATTTGAGGGTGAGGCGCTCGGAACTGTTGAAATCCTCCTTCGGGCTGACAGATACACAGACCAAGAGATCATTCAGCAGATACAGACGGCGAGGCTTCGTCTTCGTCACCAGTCCCACGTTGTTGAATTCCTGCAATGGGGAAAAAAAAATCTCTAGTCCACCTTTCCGTTCTGCTAACGGTGTATGATGAAATCGGCTATTTTTTCACAAAAAAAGTTCTCGTGCATTGTCTAAGGATACGGAAAATGAACAAAACTAATTTCCATCTGAAAATTTACTCACTTTTTTCGGTCTGAGAGTACTTAGTGGATATTTAATTAGTTCAGGAGAATGAAGTAGTCCCGAGGGAGTCCTAATAATTCTCTATCAGCAGGCCCTATCTTCACTGTGCTGCCTCCTCATCTTGAGTTTATAACGAGAATCGAGAAAAAGCTAATTCGCCCTTGTCAAACCTAGTGATTAGATTTAAACATATAAAAAAACTGCTCTTCTGAGCTCACAAAGATTTTAGTATTCATATCAGAAGATACTCTGGGAAAAAAAAAAATACAACCTTATAGCATGCAACTTTTTACGTACCGGAAGGAGCAATGGAAAAAGCAGTCACTAACGAACTGATGATATCTGCGACACATGCTGGTTGCATTAAGAGCAAGGAGAACGAGGCAGAAGTGGACTCACGAGCTGAGTCATGTTGTCCTCCCGTAGGAGGAACCGGTTGCCGTCCGCGATGGACCGCAGCGAGAACTTGCTGTTCAGGTGCCTCAGAGTCTCCCTGAAGGCGAGGAACTGCTCTGCCTCCCTCTTCCGCTCGTTCAGCAGCTCGGCCAGGCTCTCCAGCTGGGTGAGGGCCAGTTGGAGGGACAGTCGGTCGTGGTGACCGTGCGGGGTGTGCTTCAGTAGGTCCTGCAGGACAAAGAGCGGAGATGAAGCCACTGTCGGTCTCGAAGAGGAGACAGAGACACGATGAGGAGACGGACCTGAAGCTGGAGGATGAACTGAGGGAACCTCTGCACTGGTTTCACCATTAGGCCAAAGAAGGACAGGCGATCTGGGCTCGTGATCTGCTTCACCTGCATCATATATTGTTGCGAATCATTTAGCATCGTGCATGAGAAACAAACAAACGTGTGTACTAGGCTTGAGAAATCGTAAACTCCACAGTCAAATTCGTAATCAATAATTGACGGAGTAAGTGAACTATCATGTTACACACTATGAATGAAAAGGACAGAGCAGTTTCTCAATACCTTGAGGAAATCGGCGAAGGCAGATTTCCGACTTGCTTCCTGTCTGGCCAGATCCATCGCCTGCGAGAAGTTGTTGATGAAGTCCGAATAGATGTCCAGGACGATTGCCTTAGAGAAGGAGGCGACGAACACGTCCCCGATCGACTCTTCCGAGTCCCAGTTCCGGATGCATTCGGACAAGGCGATCCGGAACAGGGTGTGGATCTGGAGGATCTCGGGGATGCGGTAAAAAAGGGTCTGGATCTTCGACGATGAGATGATTCCCGGATTGCTCTCCTCCAACGGTTTCTTGAAGTCCTACAGCACAGTAATGTGAGGATAAAACTAGATTCAAGTTGGAAAGGCGACGAACAAGACGTTTCCAGTCTTGGCCAATCCCTCCCGTCTGTATAGATCCCAATATGGTATAATAATGTTAAAAATTGATGAAGTGATTACTTACCAAGGGCTATTCTTAATGGCCACACAAAAAAAATTAATTTCATGCTCAATTGGCTTCGTATCATGAATCGCGTGAAGGTACCTTAAACAAAAATCCTTGCTAAGAACTACATAGTCTTAAAGAAAAAATACGATAGCAGCCGTTTTGATATGAACCACCTAAGACGACGCTTGAATCGCATAACCCATTTGACGAGAGAGAAATTAAGTTGCTTCTTGGCAGCAAGGGGTAGAGATTTCCTCCTAACCTTGACGAGTCGCTGGACTGAAGCAACGTAGGAGTTTTCGCTATGGACGATGGAGGCGACGATGTGACGCCGTTTCACCTGCTCCGGCGACAATCCTCCAGGCTGAGGAGGCAGGCTAGGTGCCTGATGTCGCCTGTGGAAGGTGACATTGAGGAAACTGTCCGTGCCGTTCTCCCTCATCTTCTTCGCCTTCCACTTCTCCACCTGGGAGTCCTTCCTCCAAGAGAACCACCGAGTGAAACTCCGACCGGTGTCGTTTTGGTAGATGGGCTCCGGGCCGCTAGGAAGTCCTGGTTGGTGGCAATTGTTGGTAGTCCCCAGGTGGCTCAGAGCGGTTCCAGCCCTTTTCTTCTCCTTCCACCTCGTCTTACTCGTCCGGGATCTCAAGATACGCGCCCGAAACGAATCTCCCCTGCAAGGAAAACAGAACATTTACGTTTTTTTCCCACTGTCCTTTTTTTTCGTTACATTTTTAAATGATAAAGCTGGGCAGGCGATCTCAGGGTATCAGACTCTTTCTACAACGATAGCAACAAGAATGATGGCCATTTCGAGAGGGGATAAGAGGGATTTTGAAGCGAAGATTGATGTGCAACATAATCTTCTTTCTCCAATGCGTTGCTGTCCCTGGCAGCCGTAGGAAAGAAAGCCCCCCAGCCCCCCCCCATAGTCGTATGACGTCAATACAAGTGTTCAATGTGACACCAGTAGAAGTGTTCAGGATTTCCTTTGATACTGCTTTTCCTAGGAAATCTCAATGAAGTTTTCTCAACTGCTTTCTCTTGGTCTCTTGCTTCAATGCATATGGAAAGAAAGACAATTTACTTTTTAAAAGTTACGTTCTAACGTTTTTCAGATTTGGAAAGTTCTGAAAGATGAATAGCAGCTTCACATCAAGCGACTCATTTAATCATAAAAGCAGTCAGTAAATTACAAATTAGGCCCATGTGCAGCGAGCAATCGCTTAAATGTTAATGCTAAAATTTCACATTCATTTATTGAGCTCTACTGCGTCAACTTTACATCTATTCGGCTTTTGAATAATGCAAAATAAATCTGAGACCTGTAGACTCTCAATGAGCAGCGCGGAGTGGAATGGATGGCCCTTCGTCTCAACCACCAGTCATCCTCAAGCACTCCGTCTCCAAGCTCCTATTCTATTCCCCTCCCCTCCCCTCCTTACTTTTCATATCGACCATGACTACGCCTGTTCCCTCTATGACGGAGCACTCACAAGAGGCTAACAGAACAACAGAACAGAGCTTTTGCTCGACTTGTGGTCATGCAACTGAAAATGCATTCGAGTACTTCGCTTGAAGCAACTGAACAACGCTGATGGTATTCAGCCTCCTGCTCTCTAAAGTCAATTCGAATCAAATGTAATGCATGAAAGGGGGAGGGGGGGGGGGGGGAAGGAGGAAAGCCTGGCTTAGAAATATCTAGGAGATGAGATAGGGATATACGGTATGTGTCTGGCATGGTGCCAATCAATGCCCCTAGCTTGTCCCATCCATCACAGCCTGGCTACTTTTGACCCAAACCCACTTTCTTCCGTTTCCTCCTTCCCATGGGAGACAAATGGAGTTGGATGGACCGACACTGACCTGGTCGTATAGAATCCAAGGAAGGAGAGTGGAAGCAGATAGAGAGAAGGCAGACACTTGACTACAGAGCGGCGGAGGAAACCCGTTCCTGTTTATAAATACTGCATCCCTTCGACCTAATGACGTCACTAGATTCGACGAGCCCCAATGGATCATCTCTTTTCAACCAACAGGAAGAATGGGAGACAAAAAAAAATAAAAAAAAAGCTGGCCAGAACCCAGTCCAGTCGCTTGTCCCCTTTGAGTGCATTGGCGCGTATATGGAGGCGAAGCATTGGAAGACAAGCAAATTTAAAGGGGTGAAAAGACGAAGATCTCAGGAGATGGTCTGCTTGATGGTGTGGTGTACCCAATCCTCACTAACGAGCGTTATCAGAACTTCTAAATTTAACTCCTTATTTTTCGCAGAGGAAGTATCCCTGCAAATACCGACAATAGCGTCGCACACGAAGATCGTGAATGAAGTACATACCCGGGATGAGGGTGCCTGACTTCAGGTTCGCCATCGGACGAGGATTCCGTCCCAGGCGAACCCCAAGAATCCCCGTCTGCATCCGAGGACAAAGTTCGTCTCTTGCTCCCCTTCACCTCCCCCCCGTTGCTGCTGCAGTTGTTCCCCTTCACCTCCCCTCCGTTGCTGCAATTGCTTCCCTCGATGTCTTCGTAGACGCCGCTCTCCCTTCGATTGTCCTTCTCTTCGTCTTCCTCCTCCTTCTCTCTACTATCCCTCAGCTCAATTTTCTTCTCTTCCCCAGCATCCTCTTCCTCTTTCTGCTCCGTCTTGGTTTCTTCTCCGTTCGCCTTCCGTTCCCCTGTCGAAAGATAAGCGTTCCGCGTGTGGTGCATTTTTAGCGGTAGGGAAGGGTGGACAAAGAAATTTACGATCGATTGTATGTGGATAGGTCGAGGCAAATCCCTTCTCCATAAGGGGTTGCGTAAGAGGATTCCCCGAGACAAAAGGGAACTTCCTGTATTACTCTTAAGGGATTTCAACCCCCGCGCGTAATGAATCCTTGCGTTTTATGGTGCTGATAGCATCCAAAGGCGGAACTGGAAAAAAAAAACATGCCCTACTGTCCTCGCCAAGAGCTCTCAACAACGGGCCGAGTTCAAGGCTGAAAATGGGGGAGAAATTCTTAGACTTGCGGTTCGTTATAAAGGGAGAGGGAGCGCCATTAGAGAGAATGCGAAAAGGGGGGGAAAAAAGGGAGAAACAAAAGACAGGGGGAGGAAAACGAAGAAAAGAACCCGCTGATTGCTTGTTTATTTATTAGCCACTCGACAGCCTTCTGCGACCTTGGATGTGTGGAAAGAGCAGCTCTGTTGACTCGGAGATGATAATGAATTAAAAGGCTCCCCGAGATGCCAAGCATTCACATTGATCTTGTATCACGCCGTGGTGAGAGGGATGTGGATGTTCGTAAACACGGAGCCAGCCACCAAAACAAGGAGGGAAAGAATCCTTCAGCGTGTTGATGTTCCCCTTCCATTCGCTAGGGCAAACACGGGATTCCGAGCTGGGTAAACGTCTATGCAAGTAAATGAGTTAATAGTTCTCTTGTCGAGGGCTTTCCTGCCTGCAATCCATTGTCTCTAGGTGCTCGGTTGCCGGGTGAAGTGGAATGCAATGGGGCTCTTTGGTCTGGCGTAATTTGCATATGAATGTACCTGTCAAGTACCATCTCTTCCCCGTCGTGTGGACTCCTTTTGCAAAGGGTCAGACCTCCTTTCCATCTCTAAACGTTTGGCCTTGCTTCAGATGAGAACGACAGCACGAAGATAAAGAATCTCGAGTACGGATGAGCGGGTGATATGTGAGCATTCGGAATGAATCCAATCTGTTTTCTGACAAATGAATCGCCCCTAAAAATTCAATAGGGTACCTCGTTCCACTCCTGATTAATGTCCATTTTTCATCGGCTCCAGCTGGGAGCAAAAACAAGTCCAAGCTCAGCTGGACGCACATCTACTCCACCATTATGAACCCCAGTCAAAAGCAGAGGCTTTTCAGACGAGCCGCCAGGCCCATGGCTCACCATATGCCCATTATTCACTGGCATCGATGCATCAGCTCGCACAATGGCGTGAATGAGCCTCCTCGTCGATGCACCTGATACCGAGCCGGTGGCACTTGCCAAATCGAGTTCGACATCCACCGAAGCGAATGCGCACTCCATCCCTGTGTTTCAAGACAGCCAGACACCGTGTAAGCATCGATTCACTGCAGTCAGCAACGATTAGTTTCAATCGCCTGCGCCTGAGAAAGGAATCAAACGTCCGTTGACTTGGCCTTCGTGACGGGAAGGCCCTTTTTCATCGCCGTGCATGTGCCTGTGCGTCCACGCCGAAGAGTAACCTTACTAAAGACCCTAGAATCATGTCACCCTGGACTAATGAAACCGGATGCTCCACTCGATCAATCGCAGCGGAGCAATCGGATCGTATAGGGCAAGGAGCAATTGGATCGTGTAGGGGAATAGAGCCTGGTCAAATGGGCGAGGGCAAAGGCCTATTTGGTAGCCAGGGCTATCATTAAATGATGCTGGGGATATGACTGACTGATGATCTGGGCCACACCCTCTCTGGTTGCCAGCTGCGAGTTTCATTCTCTCCTTCCATATGGACCCTTCATGGGCTCTTTCTCTTCTCCATGGTCTAATGATCGACTTCGCTCGGTTTCCTGTGTGGCGGAATACAGGAAAGAGGAAACGGAAAGTTTGATATTTTTGTCACCTCTCCCATGCATAATCTACATCATCTAATCAAGTCCCCAGGGGACTCCATAACGCGGGCGGACGAACAACGCGTGCATGCAAAAGAACAAGGAAGTCGAGCATGCTAAAAGCGACGGATAGGGAGAAGGGGAAAAAAAAAAGTCTTGGCAGGAGCGAAAATGAAGAAGAAAATCCGAACGAACCCACGAGGGAGAGGATGACAGGAGATCATCTCCTCTCCCTTCTTGAATCTCATCTCATCGCTTCGCCTGCGGTTTCGGGCGAGAAATGGGGAGGGCTTCTCCCGTTATAATGGCGAAGGAGCAATTCGGAGTTTGACAAATAGGGCTGGCTGAATGCCCTCGCACGTGACAATGCATCTCTTTCAAAAAATATAAAGCGCTGGACTTCCGCAGAGGGAAGCAGGAAATGAAAATGTTCTCCCACGTCCCCCTGTCGAAGGGAAGGGAATTGATTCTCCTCGCTCCTCCCCCTGCTTTCCTGTCGGTTCCCGAAGAAACACGAAGCAGACAGAAATTCCATCCCATCCTGCAACAGTATCTTCTCGGCAATCCCTGCCGGAGTAAATTAATCCAGAGTGCGGCTCGGCGATGAAAGGTCGTTATAGTCCGGCAACGGGCAGGGAATTGGGGGAACGGGACCCTGGAGACCGATTTCATCCCTCAGAGTCCATTTCATCCCTCAGAGTCCACTTCATCCCTCCGAAGGAAGAGACTATCTCACATCTGGATTGATTCGACTCGACGAGGAAATGGAGTCCGGTCCATTGTGAAACGAACACGGGCAGACAAAGGGGACCAAACGGAGAACAATCTTCCATTATGGAGAAAAAAGGATAAGACGAAGTTCCTTTCCCGGAAGTCCTTTATCAACGCTGAGCCGCTGCGAAACGCCCAGGGGGGAAAAAATATTGACATAATTTGAATCTCTTATTCTTCCCTTCCCACGTTTCCGCTTAAAGTGGGCAGTTCGACGTGCATTTTACTCCGTGCAACAGCTTGTCGGCAGGATCCTGTCGCGGAATCATCGGCTCTCATTATCGGCAACGCGGGAAGAATGCCATTGTGTCGACACGAAACGGTCAAAAGAGATGCAAAATCACCTCGTGTTACCGCGCATTTAACCCAGGCTGTAACCGAGCCTCGCCGTGCGCTTCATTTTCATGCAATAACTGTACATGTCCGTAATTATCTTCCGGCCGACTTAAAAGAGTGCCGCGGTCGGAGATACTTTAATGCAAACGTGGGGACGAAAAAAAGGACATTGTTCGAACGGCAATTACCTCGGAGAATATGCGGCGAACAGATTTACCGCTTCCAAAACAGAACTTTTAAATATACTTGTCGCACAAAAAAAAAAACAGCGTCGAGAAGTGTGTCATGAAGTCTATTAAAGTTTCGAGGTCGTTGTACGACTCTTCACGAAGAAAACACGCCAGTGCTCAACTGCGAGATGGAAGGGGTCGTGAGAGTAGGGAAAGGGGGGAGGGGGGGGGGGGGGGGGGGGGGGGGGGGGGGGGGGGGGGGGGGGGGGGGGGGGGGGGGGGGGGGGGAGGGGGGGAGGGCGGGGGGGGGGGGTAGGTACGTAGAAAGTAGGGAACCTATGAAAAATGTCTGTATCCGCCACTGATTGGACTATTACGAAAAACCCTTTTTTGCCCAAATTTCTTTAATCTGGAGGTCATTTTCCTGCTGGACATGCCTCTTTTCCCGAGACTCTTGCATATGATAATTTTTGCTAAGGTTGAAAGTACTTTTGGATGTCTTGGACGAGGCCTTGATTAGAGGCTCTCTCTGGACTTCTGGTATTTCCACCAGCGACTGACACTTGCTGCGACACTTTACTGACACTTACTCCAAGAATGCCAGCAACCTCCCTCTATGATTTGCTGACCTCAATCATGCCAATGGCTTTCGCCTGGACTTCTAAAGACAGCTCATGGACCTTCATGTTGTTTGATGTTGATCCGAAACAAAGTCATCATTGTACGAACACCTTGCAGTGCATTTGCTCGAGTTACATAGGCTACATCTCACTAACTGTATTGCTGGAGTGTCCTTAAGCTGTTTAAATGATGGCGGGAAACATGTAATAGTTTAGGGACAGCAAACCATGAACCTAGTTCGCTCATGTCACAATACTTTTGATCCATACTGTACGTTGGAAGTGGCTACCGCCATGTTCAATGCACAAGGGTGCACGGCGAAGCATGTTGCTGGACACAGACTGCTGTGGCTGAATGTTGAATTCATTTTCTGCAATCGCATGGTTTATAAAGGATTATGGCCTCCACGCTCTCCTGACTTTTCATCACTGGATTACTTCTTGTGGGGCTACATTAACCTTTAGCGTACGGATTCAAATATATATATATATATTTTTTTTTCCCCCGGTCGGCTTTGAAATCGGGGATTTAATTGCAAGGAAACCTGCTTGCTTAAAGTTTCGTCTCTTCGTGTCTATTTATCCGTACGATCTTTACTATTCATCCGTAAAATTATATTTATCTGTATGATTTATTTATCCGGTGAACGATGCATATAGATCCGTCATTCGGACGGTAAAGGGTAACAACCGGGCATATACGAATAATCATCACATTCTGTAAGAGTTGCAACACGTCATTGCCAGCATTCAGCCGGAGGTGTTAGTCTGTGTCCAGCCATATGCTTTGCCGTGCACACTTGTGTATTGAACATGACGGTGGCCACTTCTAACATACAGTGAAAACTCGTTAACTCGAACTTTCAGGGACCGGGCATTCATTCTATTCAAAAATCGAAAAGTCCCAAGAGAAGAATTTTTCCGCCTTCTCGCGCTGATTTCGAGTTAACCGTGAGAAAATCGTTATGGGGAGTGGAAATTTCATTCGAGATATCCGGAAATTCGAGATAAGCGAATTCGAGTTTAACGGAGCTTTTAACATGGTGTCCTACGAGGTTCCGCGGGACGAAGCATTGAACTTCGAGATAAGCGGAATTTCGACTTATCAGGATTCGAGTTGACGAGTTTTCACTGTATGTGACGTGCTATGACTGCGATTGTAATTTCGCATTTCACAATGTCCTGGTACTCATATCAAGAAATTGCATGCATCTCTGAATTGTAGTTCCTTATTTATTTGCTTTTCTTTGGGTTAACTGGTAAAAGAAGACGCTATACTTCACCATGGCCGAGTTCATGCTGGTGTCAGGGGATAGTCATGAGGCAGTTCGAATTCTCAACGCAGCCTTGCGCACCTGTGCAACATGCATGCGCAATCAAATTTTGCATTTCAAGATCAGACATCTTGCAATGTTTAGCCATATTTTTCGATCTCCTGCAACGAGAGGTTCCTATCTGGCTTTCCACGGCACGTATAACACTATATCGGAATCCATTCGAATAAAGGAATGCATTCGGGCTCTCAGCAAAAGCACCTGGTCTCCCAGAACATTGCTAGTACGGTAATGCACAATGTTCTGATAGACCTCACACATCAACAGGTGGGGAAAATGCTGCTGTTGCAATGCAAGCATTCACACGATCACATAAAATTGAGGAGTCCTGTGCTGCTATCCCAGCAGAAACTTGTCCACAAGTTTGTTGTACTGTTGCTCACTGCTGTCAACAGTGCCTGGATGCTAATGGTGAACAATTTAAACATCTAGATTCAAGATTCAGGATCTGTGGTAGTGAACCATCCAATTCAAACCCTTGCTTCTCCACACACTGAACATTGTACCTCTCTGAATTACTTAACATATATATTTATTATTATTAAAGCGTGTATACATTTTTTTTTATTAAAGTGTGTCTACATTTTTTATTATTAAAGTGTGTCTACATTTTTTTATTATTAAAGTGTGTATACATTTTTTTGAGACACCCTGTATTTTTTTTAAGTCTCTTGCAAGTAGGACACGTAAAGGAAAATTTTTGCAAAGGAAACTTTCAAAGACATCCTCACCATGGAAGTTTTCTTTGCAGGTCGACTTGCAAAGAAAAATTGCATAGAAAACTGTCTGGTGTGGACGAGGCCTTTATGATCGGGTCACCACTTAGGTGGTGCGTTCCGACTTTTTTTGTNACGACCGCGAAGCCCGGGTCCCCCCCGGCCAAAATGGGATCCGGCATCCCTGCCGTCCCGTCATTCGGCGCGACTCCTCGTGCATCGTGCCGACGCCGGGGGACAGAGCGCACTTCGCACCTTTCACCATCCTCCCCTTTCCCTCTCGGGGAACGGACTGCAAACGGACTCACAGCGGATCAACGTGACGAGGCCGGACGATGGAGGGCCCTCTTCCTCGTCGATCCCGTACAGAGGGTACTGGGCCGCGTCCGACGGCCAGTAGCACGTGGTGTGCCGTTTCACCATCATCATTTTCGACCGCACAAACACTTCGGGTACCGCACGGACGCGACGACGAGTCCCCTGACGAGACGGAGAGAATGAGCTGGTGAAACGAGAGCGCGAGTGGAAGCCCTGGAGGGGTGGGGGGGAAAGCCTATCGGGGTGGGGAAGGCCTGGAAGGGGGGGGGGGGGGGGGGAGGAAGGCCTGCAGGAACAAAGGTTCATCTGGCTCAGCCTGTCCATGCACGCTCTTTCCCCTCACCCACTCCACTCGCTTGCGATTTCCCTTTTTGCCTTATCTCGGCTTTCAACATCCGTTCAATGTCAATGCCCAGTTTGCCCGGCCTCGATGCCCCGCCGCGTCCTTAAGTGGAGTCCATTTCGAGACCACAAGCCACTCGTTCTTCACCTGCCGATTCCCCCGTGCAACTAGGTCTCCCAGAACCCTCAGGGTCGTGCACCCGACCACTACGCGCCTCGAGACTGGGATCCGCATGGGTACACACGGGCCAGGAGACGCGGAAAAAAATTCATGGAAGCGTAACCCAGAGCGGTCGATTTTTTAAGGCCTCTTTTCCCTGAAAAAAGTCTCCGAAATTCTAAGGTCGCCTCACAGTTTGTGGCGCCGAAACATTAACAATTTTTAAAATAAATAAAACGAAATCGTCTGGTTACGGTAAGCTTCCTTGATTCTAATTTATACAATTTGTTTTCTCAACCGAGTACACAGCGCCGAGTCGGTACGAAATCGAGGACTTTACGCTTGGCCATCTCACGATCGTCGTCTTTTCCCGGCACCCCACCCTCACCCCACCAGGGCATTCCACATTTACAGTTAGACATCTGGAATTCCATTCGGAAGCCGTCCGACGGCAACGACACTAACGGGGAAAACTTCGACACGGAACCGACACGACCCGCGGCAACTCGACCGGAAATTCCACCACGAAATCAGCCCAGCATTTCTCCGAATCCGCCCGAAAACTCCCAAGAAGGCTCACCCAGCGGATCACCCGCGGATCGCCCAGCGGAACACTGCGGCCCCGACGGCGACTCCGGAGCGAGAAGTGACACAGAAAAAAAAGCGACCCTCGGACAATGGACAATCGCGGGAGCGACTCGATGGGAATCAACGGGGGCAACTGGTGCCGGGTCGTACGAACCCCATTCACACCTTCCTTCCTGGATTCCTTCCTGGATCTTCCCCGATTGAATTTCCTCGGAGAAAGCGGAAAAGGTCGATGT
>CAJPEV010000613.1:0-104887 GCA_905338385.1 Darwinula stevensoni | reverse complement strand
GGGTTTTTGGTGGAAGCACCCCCGGGGGGGGGGGGGGGGGGGGGGGGGGGCACCCGCACTCCCATCCCCGCCCCCCGTAAAATACTCCACTCGCCAGGAGCAAAAGATACCAAACCTCATAATATGCTAAAGCTGAATGAAATTAAAAACATGCTGGTAAGCAATTTGATATTTCGGCTCACGAGTCAATAGGGAGAAGGTAGCGAAAGGAGCCCAGCTTAAAATCCCGGCTGGAAACAGCTACAATTTCCAGCTGGATCCCAGCTGGAAATTCGGACGCATTCCAACTGGGTAGCAGCTGGAATGTAGTCAGATTCAGATTGGTTCCTAGTTGCAATATCACTAGCTGAATGAGAATCTTTTTGTTGAAGATTTTTGTCGGAAGTTCAGAAACTGAAACAACTGAATTTCATTTGTAAGAGGACCCGACAGTTAGAATACAGCTGTCGGGTCCTCTGTATGAAATTCTAACTAGAAATTTCCAGCTGGAAACAGCTATAAAAACCAGCTGCATTGCAGTTGGAAAATTCCAGCTATAAACCAACCGGAATCTACTATTTTCCAGCTCTTTGCCAACTAGAAATGGTCCGAATTTACAGATTTAGTCCAGCTGAAATATTCCAGTTGGGATTTTAAACTGGGAGGCGCCAAGGAAAAACATGTTATAGTTTAGTCACTAAACATGGCAGCAGGTTTTCAGTGAGGCTTCTCTTTTCGATACGCCATTGGTAATATGAAATACTGTACAGTCATACGCCATCGCCTCGAGGTTCCTTTCAATGGCAGTTATCGCAATTTCCGCATTTTGACTCTCCTATGACGCAAGTGCATTTTCATTTCAGGGTGGAGTACACGATTAAAATTAAAATGTTATCTTTAAAGTCAATCTAAGCTTAGATGTAGATTTGCGACAAGAAACTATTTCAAATGGTGCATTTAATCATCGTGCGGAAAGTGATGTCACGGGGAAAAAAATCATAAAAAGGAATGATTACAATTCCATCAGCTAATTCGTGGGCGCAATTATTGATTTTAAGCGATATGTAGGCCTACATGTTTCACAGACCACCGTCAACACGGAGAAGGGAAATGTTATATGAACCTTAGTTCACTTAATTTGCTATACCAAATTAGTCGCAGGGTATGAACAATACTGGCAGGAAATGGCACTCAATACTGTCTCGTGGGATTGAAACGAGAAATCGCACTCTTAATTTGCGCTGGAACCGTCTCCCATCGCCATCAACTGGAGAAATCCCTCGCCCCAACTCAATATATTATATGAATGGCAGAAGGAAAGTTATAAAAGAAAGGTAAAGCTGGAACCATGGGGGATCCGCAAAGACTTCTTGAACAATTTGTGTCGAATCGCATTTATTATATGAATCAGATACCGTTTCTAATAGGTTGTCAAAAAATATTTTGCAGGGGGTGTTCCAACGTCCATACCAAGGTTCCCGGTGCAGAAAAAAAAAATCATCTGTCGAAGACTGCCCCCAAAAATGAGGCCACACAGCAAAGCAGAAACATACAGTAAGGTACATATTTTGTACGTTATGAGGTGCAAATATATGTCGTAAAAAGAAAGTTTGTTGAAAAGGTACCGAAGCAAAATGAGGTACAAATGTGTACCTTTCCTATCTCTATTCAGAAGATATGGATGAGGTCTTTCCTTTAGGATCTCATGTGTACCTCATTTCGGGCTTAAGGGCGTTCGAAAAACCTGGTGACGAATCTCAATTTACAGCTTTAATGACTCCATAATCCGGCACCACGTCTCCGAAAGTCGGCGACCTGTCACAGATAAGACGGTGATAGCTCGGCAAGGTCTCCACGACATAACAGGAAATGCTGGCCGTCTCGTAAACAGGGCCCTCTCCAGTTACCATAGACGGTAGATAGCTAGTTCACACTATCTTTAAGGCCAATCTTCCAAGTTTAATGAAAGTTGGCAGTTCGTTCGTCTGTTAGTTTACATTTCGCTGTCCTCGTGCAAAACCCCAGCATTAAAGTTTTTCCAGAATTATTGATTGCCATTGAAACATGATAATTATACTTTTACTAAATTCTAATTTACAAGTATCACGATGAGAAGAATACAGAGAAAAGGAGAAAACTCTTATTCTAAGGTCCGGTGTGTCCTGACCCGGGTTGGAATGTTCGGAGGAACATAAATGCCATCTTATGCCTATTTTGAGTATCGTATTGGGAACCCGGACATCTGCGTCTGCAACTGCATGGAATGTAGTACCGTGAAAGTATCTTCGATAAGAATGACGGTCTTCGGTCTCTGGTTCCCCTTTATTCCATGTAGTTGCTTATAGGACGCATGCGAGAACATGCCACCATGTGTAGAGCAAAGTGGAAACGCACGAGAAGAAGTACAAATGTGAGACGTACATATTTGTGTCCGCATGCGTACCTCCGTACGTACCTCTGCGGGGATGAGGTCCAGACATACACATGGGTACGTTGCAGACGCAGATGTCCGGGTTCCCGATACAATATCAATCAATATAATCAAGTGTCTCGTAATTTTTGGAAAAGAACAAGAAAGTACGTCTAACTCGTCGCAATGCGTTTTCCTTCTTGATGCAGCTATCAATACCACCTACGATGAGCTGCAGAGGTGAATCGAAGCACGAATAACCAGTTTAAAAAAATAGGTGCCATGCAACAATGGTCCATCGATTACGTAATCTCACAGGCCTCAAGGTCGGGCACACGTTGACTACCTGTATATAACTTATTGAGGAAATAAGTATTTTCAGATTCGACTCATATACAGTAGACATTAAATTTTTGAAAAAGAGCGTGTTCTCCAGCTTCGAGATGCAAGGCAGAGGTTAGTACCTAAAAAAAAAATCAGAGGGGGATTCGCGGCACGACGTGACACGACAGAAACATACGAGGGTATATCAAATAATAAGGTTCCCTATTTTTTTTTTTTACACAAAACTATCAGAGCTCGCAAAATAATAAAAGTGCTTGAATGATTTTGGCAACAAAGTTGAAAAATAGTTGATGTACTCGTATTTGTTCATCTGTATACATAATGTCTTGGTTGCTAAAATGAATAAGTTTGGAGCAAAAATTTAGGGAACCTTATTTTTTTATACTCCCACGTACTTTTACCACGTAATGGCGTTGCGTCGTCGCAACGCTTCTGCCTTGTGAGGTTCCATGGAGGGCGAAAAAAAGGTTAGCCGTGTCTCATCGCGACGCGCAGCATAGCGTCGCCTCTGGTGCGTTTAGGCCAGTGGTCCCAAAACTTTTTGAGGTGAGGGCCGCACGGATGCTCTGGTCCACCTTGAGTGGGCCGTAGAAATACGTCGGTCAGTCGGGAGTGGCCCGCATGGCAAAAAAAAATTCAACTAATCTGCGAAGTTAACCCTTTACTGGCCGCTCGTCTTCCAGGTCGAGCTACTTCAAGCCAGGAAACCTCATTTTTTAAATGAGCGGTAATCGAAAACTGCCCATACATGCCGCATCTACACACCAACCTCTTGTAGTCACCGAAACTGCCCCTACTAGGAGTCAAGGCTCATGTAAACACACCTGTTCTTGATGCTGCTTTGTCACAGGTTGTCTTTTTCGATAAGCAAACCTCTGATCTTTCCTTACTTGCTTGCAAGGTGAGACATTTTTATTTGCAGAATATAAATTCTCCAAATTGTAGGTCTGTTCAGCAGGTGCACACTTAAATGCATAAGTATCTAAATGTAAACATACAATGATATATTCTAGCAATTTCTTAACATGCTATTTATGAGCAAAATATTCTAATTCGACAACAAAAATTAGTTATCGTATTATTCATTTGAGTGCCAGTAAAATATATAAATGTTAAAATGTCTATTTTTAGCACATCGTTAGGGGATGCATAAAAACATGAACTGGGCCGCAGTTTGAATACTGCTGGTTTAGGCCCTAATGAGTAAAAATCATGTCAATCGCGACACTGCCATACTCATGAAATTGGTTTTATTCGCCTAAAAACTTCACCGGATTAAAAAGAGAGGAATGGGTTCTCTTCTGACTTGTTACTCTACCTTGTTTTAGTCGGGATGGCTTCGGAAGAGTGAAGCTCTAGGTGAACACTCGAGATGCAGAATGCATGCTAGATCGAAAGCATTCAAAGGCCAAGAGAATGGAGCGAAGACTAGTGAGTAGGTAGAAAGATTGGAACACCTCCAGACTGAGTGAAGAATGCCACGGAACGTGACTGCTTCCACGGCCACACCTTTTCCTTATCACAGAATCATGCAAGACAGTCGAGTCACTTACACGTGGACAATAGAGACTCAGGGCACATTGGAAATTACGACCCACGCATACGTCTCGAGTCATGCCCCGTCGTACAGCTTGAGTCATACACAATAGAAGCTGGGTGAGCCCAGTCCATTAGTGGGGTGCTACTGGGAAAATGAGGGGGATGTGGCACATAGGGAGGTTTTGGGAAAGGGGGGACGTGTAAGAGATATGGCATCGTCTCGTGCGCCATTGTACGATTTCGGCCAGTAACTGTCAACATTGCCCTGCGCAGCATCTATCTCCGCTCGTGAACAAGGGCTTGGTCAGCTGCTGACACCGAAGAGGAAAGGGCAGTTCCGGTTTGTGATGCGGCAATCTGACCCAGACGAAGTGCTGTGCATGTGCATTAAGGTCCCGCTCCAGAAAGGTTCACGGTATCTCGAGACCTTACCGCTGAGTGAATTTCAAAATCTGAATTCGCGATACAAATTCTGCTTTGGCACGATTTTTTCAAAAAAAAAGGACGAAGGTCCGAATGCACAAACCACATTTAAGAGAAGATAAAGGAGCCTTTAAGCTAAAGAGCTCTTTCCCCCCATGGGAATCCATGTATTCCTAAAGGACCGTGAACAAAAAGAAGTTTCAGAATTCGGGTCTTAGCTTTTATCTTGCTAATATCTATTTGCATACCAATTTCCACGGTATTTAGGTTAATATTTTGAGTCATCATCGGAAGACGAAAGCGAGAGACAGACGCACACATGAGCTCAGATGCACAGATGGACACACCAGTGGCGGCTCGTGATATTTAGCGCTAGTGGTTTGTCTATGGAGTAGGGAAGTAGGCAGTGCCTCCCCTGCCTACCCCCTCTCCGTAGACGAACTACTAGCGCTAAATATCACGAGCCGCCACTGGGACGCACAGACGCACGGGTCTTTTCTGAGATGGCTTGCATGATGCAATATCCAGTGATGCTGAAACACCTAGAGAAGCCTTGGTGAAGCCAAATGGAGACAAATTCTCTCGTGGATTCAAGGCCTTTTGAGATGTCTGTTGATCCCGGAAAGCGGACAATTTTGAAGCTTCCGTGCTCTTCGGTGTTGCGTCGTTTCGATAAACAATATTCCAAGAAAAGCTGCTCGTTCGACGTTTCGTTCATGCCTTTCGGTAAAAGTTTTTCCCTCCTTGCATTCACTCTTAGATTCATTCTACAATCAGTTCCTTCAGCCTTCCGGCCTTTTCAGCTATTGTCTTTCGACGATGAGATGTCCATTCTTGCCTCATCACATAGATCAAAATGTGAAACGTCACAGGAAGTACTTTCCAAAGCGTTTTCTGTTCTTTAGTTTCGATTTCCTCAATGCTGAGCTCATGTTGTTTCCTTTTAATAGACCAGCTTAGGGGTGTTCATCGGGTCTTCTTAGAGGCGCTACCTAGGATTATTTTCAAAAAAGGGTGGGGGGAGGGAATGGGAGTTATGGTGTGCTTGGTTACTTGGCACGATCATCAGAATCCACGTGGAAGGGTGCTTTCTTCTTTTTTTGCCTTCTTATTGTTATTTCCTTCGGTGAACTAGATGCGAGGAAGTGAGTTACCCCACCTCGGAAGGAAATAAGAGGATCAGAGACAGGGAATTCATATTCAGAGAGGGAAGGGGAATTCTCCCCCTTTAAAAATGCCTCGATTCGACGCTCCCACAGCTAAAACCTTGACTGCGCCCCTGATAAATTGGGAACAGATACTCCACAATACCTTTAACCAGTTTGATTCAAGATTCCAGAGGAAGGATGTCACGGATTGGATCCAGGTCTTATTCTCTTTTCTTTCGTTTCCCCCAAGCAGAATCAAAGGGTTACGATGGAATCGTGGATTATCGAGCGATCATAGCTGCAGATTCTATTGAAACGATACAGAAAAACGACGAGAGCACGTGAGCGACGGATCACTAAAATCCAGACAAAATTCGCAGAGGAGAAGCCACGAACCAGTAATGATTTGTTTGCGAATATAGAATTTTCTCGACGTGAGCAATTCTTTCAGCGATCACGCTTACGTCGTTATGGTGGTAAGGGTGACAATGAACAGGGAAAGTGCGATCATCAGAAAAATGATGCCGAGACATGTCATACTACTGAAGGGATAAATGCTACACTATTGACTCATAGACAGCATTTCCTATGCTACGAGAATTTTTTTGGCGGTCGCATTTACGACGCACTATTAATTGCTCTTACGATGGGGTACACGATCGGAAATGGAAAAATACAGCTGAAATAGGCATTGTGTTGTTACGGACGCAATCGCTACGACTAGTTTAGGAATACTAAGTAGTCTATATGTATGATTTGCATGTGTAGGCGTTGGAACATTCTCGAAAGTGGGGAACAAATGGCTCCAAACGCGCCGCGAGGGGAGGAGGGGGGATCATTCTTTAAGCTTGTTTCGCGACCAATTTCACGATTTCGCAATCTTTTTGTTGTCTTCCTTGAGAAAATTGCGGTTCCCAGCTGGTAACAGTAACAGTACTTTCCTAATTTTCTCATACATGGCTCATTTTCATAATCACATCTATTGGAACCTTCACGTGGTTTCTCTTCTTCATTTGTCTGTTACTTGATCTCTTCATGTCTTCATATACATGACTTCTAACTAGTATTTGAATCATTACCTTTCGTTACGATAGTACAGGCATCGATTACAAAGTACAAGTATGCTATGAAGTACGACATCATTTTGATTTGAGAGGGACGAAGTTATTCCAACTTAGAAAGCAAGCTCCAATCCCTGAGATCAGATATGAGATACTCGCCTGAATCTTGGATTCATGGGAAATCTAGTGGTAATGAGCTTGTTAGTAGCTGCCACCAGGTAGCTAAGAAAACTTATTTTCCATCAGTGTCGCTACTTTTTATGGAAAAATTGATGATGCTGTGAAGCTCTTGCGTCCCGAATGATTGAAATTTCCATATTCGAGGATATCACCATTTTTAGCCCATAGCTTTCTCCTTCCTGAAATCTACATTTCAAGAAGGAATGTGTATGTGCAGTGTGCGTGACTGCAAGAAGGTGGAGGAAGGAAAAATCCCATCACTAAAACATCTTAATCTTAATCATCACTTGCTATTCAAAGTTCTTGAAAACAGCATAGCCAATGAAAAGAGGCTAGTCCTCGAGAGATGAAAGTAAAATTTATTTCAAAGAAAGAGGGCAAAGTAATGTCAGTTAAAAAAAAAATTTGAGCTCATCGATTTAATAAAATAGGACATTTGCAACATGTGGAAGAGGAATACATAAACCCAACCTCGCTCATGACGAAGCTCGTTTGTGACTACAACTTTTCTTGGTGTTATGACTGGATTTCGTAGCATTTAATAACTCCCCTGTCCTGAGCATGCCGAGCTTGCCAAGGGACTACAGCTTCCAGTGTTGCCCCGATCTCATCTAGTGTCATGCTGACTTCGCCACGCACTACGTGCAGCTTCTCCCCCTTATTCGTTTAGAATGCCAAATCCGTGCTTTGTACCGGATAGTGACATCCGTTACGAAACGTGCCAGTAGTAGTGTCGCAGCGGAAGCCGCGGCTCCGGGACGGACTCTAATGACCTAGCTAATGAGACTTGAAATTCTACCGCGTCCACGAGGCTCTGCTGTCCCAGGTCCGAATCATCCACAAAGCGTTTACCCCATGCCCTTTCCACTGCCTCGGAGCAAGTAGGGGAAGCGAGGGTGAAGCGGATCGACCCGTTATGGCTCCGGGGCAGTGTGACCGGTTTCGCTCCATCGCCCTAGAGCAGCTCCAGGGCTCCCCCAGGGCGATGGAGCCGTGAGAAGGCTATTTCCCTTCTGCGACTATTTTCTCGCTTGACGATGAGAAAGACAGAACAACGAGCAGGGGAATGATGTCCAGGATTTCACGGCTGAGTATGAGGGGTTTGTATCTTACGTCCTTCATCTTGCATTTGCCGAATTCCATTGCCCCTTTTTGCAATCTCCGAATCTGACGGTTTCCTTTCGCACAAAAGACAATAAGGAAGAGAGGCGGATACAGCGATGCTGAATATGGGGTTGAAAGGCCTCAAAAGTCCCCCTCCCCTTCCCCTAGGCGCATGCCACACGGGGGAGGGGCTGGGGTGTGCCTCGCCTATCGTTGCAGCAGTTATCCTCTCGTTTCCTTACGTTTCCTTACTGGACCCCCCCCCCCCCCCAGCTCCGTATAAAGGCCGATGTACACTGACTGCAAAGAGCTGCGGCAACGCCGAACTGCGACCGTATGCGAAGCATTTCCCACATAGGTCGCAGAGCTCCCAAGAAAAATCCAAAATGGCTGAATACAATTTGAGAACTCGTGCTGCAACACTTATGGCTTTTTTACGGCTCCAGGGGGTAAAAAGCTCTAAAACCGTGGTAGGTGCGTCCTGCACACAGATCCCGTCATTAGATGGGAAAATTCGCGACTCTAGTAGAAAATATTATCACAGAGGTCAATGAGTGTTTTTCTCCTATGTCCATGAGAATGTCTCTTGAGCCGTTCAAGGCTCTTCTTGGTTTCCTGGAGGAGAGGGCAGGACACAAACTTCAGACCATGCATTTCTCCAACGCAAATGGTGGCAGTGACGCTGAGGGGGTTCATGCATACCCGATGCGGATATTCCGTATATCTCAAATACGTATAAATCATGCAGCACTCTCTCTTAAAGGAGGGAGCGACTCAGGTTTTTGCACTCGAACAATTGCTTAAAACTTAAACTTAAAAAACTTTAAAAAAATTAAAATTAAAATTCATAGATCGAAAAAAATAGAAAATAATCAGGAATATAATTGATATTGAGACCTTTCTTGGAGATTTATTTCGTATATATCTATGAATCTCGTTCATGGAGAATCAATGGTGATGATTGGCATCATCTGCCAGCGAAGTCATTCCACAAAAAGAGCCGGCAAATTAAATATCCAAGGATTTTATAACTTGCAGTCAATAGTTACGCAGCACGAACCACTACGAAGATGAGACAGGAAATGACTCGCCCGATTCCGTTGCGAAGCGTACTGCTACCGACTGCGAATGTCTCACGCATCTTCAATGCGACCGATTGCAACGAACTGCGACGGTCGCATCGGTCGTAACGCAGCTCTTCGCAGTCGGTGTGCATGGCCCCTTACACTCCCATCCTCTCCCTCCCCCTCTCCTCGGTGTCCCGAAAAGATGCCCCTGAAAAAATGCCCACTTGAATAATATTTCCAAATAACTCTTGCGACTTCTTTTTTTGTATTATTCAAAAGGAATACATTATATTTTCCAAAAGTAAGATACTGTATAACCATCGAATACTTCCAGGCCCAGAGGACATATCAAAAACATGTCAAGCTGCCTTCCTTTTGTCTTAAACCTGTTTTATTTTTTATTTTATTTTATTTTATTATTATTTTACTTTATTTATTAATTTTTTATTATTTTATTTCATTTTATTTCATTTTCCTTTATTTTATTTCCTTTATTTCATTTTATTTCTATTTTCTTTTATTATTTATTATTATTGTTATTATTATTATTATTTATTTTTTTTTGAGGGGGGGGGGGGGGGGGGGGGGGGCTGGTACATACAGTACGGGCTGGGCAAGGATAGCGGANGGGGGGGGGGGGGGGGGGGGGGGGGGGGCGAGCAGAAGGGAGAGGAAGAATGCCCAAGTATGACAAATATGATATTTCTGGTCATTGTGGATTAGAAGTGGTCCTTTCGGGGACTGGACAGGCTATAAATACATAATCATCAACGTAATAAAACATGAACATGAAGAAAATTCCCAAGATATACATTTCAGAATGTTTCAACGCTGGATGAATGAAAGAATGATTGCTTCCAGGAATGTACAGGAAAACGTAGGAAACAAGTCTCTTGAGATAAGATAGAATAAGTAATATAATCCCAAGTTTGTGGGATTATATTGCTTAATGGCCCATGCTTTGGATTCATTTCGATAGCAATGGTGTAATTGAAGCGTGACCTGCAAAGTTTGACATAAGAATGTCTGGTCTTCTGCAATCATCTCGGAAGTATCTCGGCACGTTGATCCTGAGGGAGATTGAAAGATGAAGCTCCATACAGAACATCGTTCGAGAAAATCTTAAAGCAGTATTCTAAATAAGACCATAGATTGACAATCCCCACGTGTCCCCTGTGGAGTATGGGGAGGAGAGCAAGATGCCATTCTTTGAAAGCATCAACAAACAGATGATATGTACAAATGTCTTAAGTATGATGTCTTCAACTTATTCATTTCACTTCAAATAACCGAGGAGTTCATCACGAACCAGATAGGCGGAAGAAAAGGATTCATGTATGTGAAGCACTCTCGGAAGGAGTTGTTTCGTGGAGTGGAACATACTTACTAGTCGTTACAAGAGTAATTAATGTGTACCTCTTGAAAGTTCCATTGAGCAAAAGCGCTTCAAGTGCCACCAATTTTGTATTAATTAAGTTTTACTGTTCCGACAATGCAAAGATGAAAAATTTTTGCCGAATAAAGAAAATAAAAAGAAGAAAATTATTCAAGTGGGCTTTTTTTTTTGTCTAATGCTTTGCAGGTATGGGCATTTTTTCTGTGGGCATCGTTTCCGTATATTCTTCTCCTTTTTAAGTCTTGTGCCAATGTCGATGCGGGAATATTCCGCATCGCTTTGTGACTTGTTTCTCTCTTCCTTTTGCAGTATATGATTCGAGCAGAGATGGAGGGCTCATAGAAAAGGAAGAGGATGGAATTAAAAAATCTAACGTTCATCTTTAAGAATACGAGAATCTTCATGTTCTCAGCAAATCATCCCGACGAAGACTCACCTGATAACTACGTGCCTTATACACGGTGTTAAAAAAAAAGGTGCCAAACCATTTTCGTTGTTAATGACTGTAAATTTTATCATATCAACTTAATTTTTTAAACACTGCATGTAGATAGAGGAAAGAAAATATGTGCCAAATTTTATGAAAATTGAAGCATTGTATCACGTTCTATGGCATTTCAAACTTGACATGTAAAAAAGTGTGCCGTACAAGCTCAAAAAAAGTGCCAATTTATTTTATTTACCGGAATGTTAGTAAATTTCATCCGATCGGCCTAGTATTTCACAAACTGCACGTGGATAGATGAAAGAAGGCTTTTGCAAATTTTGAACGATATTAACTGAATTTATCACGTGATACACCTTTTAAAACTTGAAAGCTGAGAAAATGCACCAGACATACCCGCTGATGCGTTCCTCTCAGCTGCGCAGCAATCGAGTGTCTACGTGCCATCCAGAACGGGAAAGGAAGTTCGCTTTAGAAGACTGGCATGTCCATTGGATTTTCTTAGGCTTCAAGTTTTAAACGGTGTATCACGTGATACGTTCAGTCAATATCATTCAAAATTTGCAAATGCCTTCTTTCATTTATTCACATGCAGCTTGTGAAATATTGGGCCGATCGGATGAAATTTTCCGCAAAGTTGACACACACATCCTTCTTTTGCTTTGTGGAATGCTTTGTTTTTGCATATCTTGAAGTGAAATCCATGGAGGGAGCATCGAGTTAGCACATGTCGTTGTTTGGTCCAGTCCGATGGTCTGTTAAAGCTGGGGTTTTCCAGAAGTCATCTTCTGTCCCTTTTCTTCCTTTCAAACTCTTTTCTGTATTTCTGGGCTCGTTCATTTTCAGGGAGATTCATTTCCTTAAGCAGATCTACTAATGTTTCCTGGCGGCACATCGCCAACACAAGTGTGTTGGATGTACTTGGAGGCAAGGATAGCATCCTCTTCAGGAAGGTGGTTTTTGCCCGGTCTAAGGTGTGTAGGTTGGCTACTTTCAGGTGAGACCAGATGGGTTGCAGAACGTATGTAAGGATTGGTTTAATTTTCTGGTTTCTCTACGCTTAGTACCTGTAAATTTAATTTCCCTTTCTTCCCGATTCACCAGTTTTTTGCTCTTCGGGTATACCTTATTGTTAACCAATGAACGGAATATCTCTTTCCACCATGGCATCGTAGATGTCATTTTCCGCCCCGGTGCGGTCGGTCATTTTCCGATCACGGATCGGAAGCAATCTTTCCAGCCTCTTCATGAAATTTTCCGGTGTATTTTTTTAAATATAAAATATAATGCAGGTCCTCACGTATCGGTCGGTTTAGGTCCGCAACGATGTGGTCGGAGACGTGCGACGCTTGTGCCTCTCTTCTAATCTTTGGAAGTGGTACCTCGTATGTGGGATAGAGTTGGGTGCCGTTTGATGGGCGTTGATTTCGATTTCCCAGTCGTGATACGCATCGTTGAATCGAGTCGTGGGCCCAATGTCTTGGTATGGGAGCTGCCCGACCGCACCGGGGCGCAATGCTCGACAATCGAATACGTCAGCACCAGTGTCACTGTTCGAAGAGTGCGTGCTCAGGCGCCCCACGTGGTATCTGCGAGCTCGCGGACGAGGCTCACCTTATCGCGCGTCTTCTCGAGTTGCTTTTTAAAGGTCAAGCTGCGATCCAATGTCACTCCCGGGTGCTTCGGGGTCGCCTCGCGTCTCGTTTGTCGGCCACAAAAGATGACGTCGAGTGGCTCGCTCGCAGCCTTGTTATCGAGGTGGAAGACCGTCCCGATCGTTTTCGAGGGGTGCGGGAGGAGTTTCCAGAGGCGAAATCAGTCCGCTGTGATCTGGAGGTCGGCGATGAGGTTATCGCTGACGGCACGACATTTTGTCCCTGCCCCGCGAGTGAAATATCATCGCGTACGTGAACTTTCTGTAAACCGCGTCCGCATGCCGCTCGAGTAGACGTCGAAGAGCGAAGAGCCAGTACGGATCCTAGTGGGAAACCACGATCGAGGGTGCATACCTTGCCGACCAGTCCGTTGGGGTGGACGCAGAAATCGACAGTCGCTTAGCATGGCTGCAAGAAGGCGGTATGGTGCTTCCGCATCTCGTGACTCTCGGTGTCTCGAGAAGGAGCTTTACCCTCAGACCGCATCGTACGCCGAAGACAGGCCGATCGGCACGGTGTCCATTTTTTGTTTCCTCTGGAAACCGGCCTCGATCGACTTTAGGGTAAGGACTCGGTCGCAGCGGCTTCTGCCTCGGCGGAAGCCGGCCTGTTTTTTTGGTAGCACTACCTCGATGACGATCGAATCGTCACCGACATCATCACAAATACCTGCCCAATGTTGCAAAACAATCAAGAAGAATCGGTCTAATTATAAGATTCAGAAATTAGTACCATGCAGTACTCAAATTATTTTAAACAAGATCTGTATATGTGGTAAGAAAAATTGCGGAACCTGGTAGAGCGATACAGTTGGTGTACATTTGTCATGCGACATCGAATTCAACAAGTACCTGCCAGTGACTTGAATCTGTAGTTCGGTTGACTTCCAGAGATAGGAAGATTTCATGGGTTTAAGGGAAAAGGCATCCGGAAAAAAAGACCTCCAGAGTTGATAAAAGAAGAGAAAAGCCACCCTTGACCTTTTCCTCACTTTCCGTGGGAAAAGTCATAAAAACAGCAACCAGGCTGTTAAGCAGAATAATGAAGAAGACTCTTTATACTTGCTTCCTGGATAATCTTATTTGATCTTTTCCTGTTTCTTAAAAAAAAAAACAACAAATCCTTCATATTTTTCCTCATGAAATTCGAATTAAAACATTAAAGATCCTAGTTAAATTTGTATAAAAAGAAACACATCTAGGGGTATTTATTTGATGCTCTACGATTGAATATAGGGCAATTTGTTTAACCCCAACTATAGTTTAATTTATTGAATGCTACAGCATCCTGTGCATAAACCACAATGTCAGACACAAATTTGAATTTTTAAATGTGAATTGCAAGCGTCAATAGCGTGATGAGTCTACGCAAAATATACAAGATTAAGAGTTTTCCCCCCGTCTAATTAGGGTATTAAAAAGCAGGCTTAAACTTTATAAACTTATAGCTTTTCTATGTTTTCATCTCGGGTGTCTTTTTTCCTACTATACCAATTAGGGGGTCTTTTTCCGGGTGGCTTTTTTCATTCACATGTCGAAGTAGCAGCTGTAGCTGCTGGAGTGTCTTTTCCAAGCAAGCGTAAATCAACATGCAGGTCTAAATGCTGTAACCTGGTGAAGTGATCCGACTGTACTCGATGCGACAACTCTAAACAGTACTAAAATAACTCGGACATTTCATTCAATGCGCGTACCTGGTCTGAAACGAGAAAAGAAGAAAAGGAATAATTACGGGCACTGGTAATTCCACTCTCTCACTCACACCTTAATTCGTTGTTCCTTGAAACCGAGGTTCTTCTCGCAAAGGGAGAAAAAGGAACTATTCCTGTTCATAGGTCTTTCTCGAATTATACGCAGACCTTGTTATATGACCATTGCTAGGATTTTCGGTAGAACATTTCACCAGTAAAATCATATTCAGCTTTGTCTCAGCTTTAATTTAAGTCCAAAAACTCTTTCTACCTCAATTAGGGTCAAAGATATCCGCTTGATCCATGGGGTCACTTTTCCCCCCGGGGGTATTTTTGGAGTGGAATATCTCGAGGACCATTTGTGGTTCAGCGTTGGAATTTATTTATTTTTTCATAACACAGGTACAGTACTCGTAAAAAGCCTCACACCCCCAGAAAATTCTGGAACTTCCATGAGGCCACTATGAATAGGCAGCGTTGGCCGAGTGTCGATGAGTCAGTATTCATTCCGTGTGGGTTAGCATCGATAATCACTCGTGAGACATAGCTTTACCCATCCATCGGCGTTACGAAATCATCTTCCTCTCTAGCTATCCGAAGGTCCAAAGCTCCGATTGGAGGATGTGGCAAAAGCGTCAAGTGTGACGATCGATGAAAGGAATCCAAAGTTCCATCCAAAATTCGAAATCCAAAGAATTCAAAATCTGACTGATTTGACTCGTTTTGGCCGACCGCGTGCAACGACGGCAAAACAGGATGAACGGATCTTTCGCTCGTCGATAAATGTTCGCAGCGAGCCGCAACATCGAGAACCATTCGAAAAGGAAAGGGGTCGAGATCAGCCCGAGTACTCCATTCGGCGCCGATCGAATGAAACAGGTGCGAAATTTAACCTTCCGATTTCCAAGCCTCTGCTCTCCGAAGACCATCGATACGATAGTTTGAAACGGGCTGAAGCTCACCTGTCTACCGATTGGGATCAGGTGATCTCAGATGTGACAACGGTGCGTCTGAAACGGGTGAAGCGCATCTGGAATCTAACGGGAAGAAAGTCAACCTAATCGTAAAGCACCCCATCGAAGTCAATGCGTGGGGTTGCTTTTCGAGCAGAGGCTTCCATCGCATCGTTTGCTCTAAGAGAACCTCGGCGCCGCACCGCTGTGCCAAATCTACGAGCGCGGCCTCAGGCTGATAGCCAGGGACCGATTCCATGCCAAATCGGCATCGCGGAAACTGCAGAAAGACGATGACCCGAAGCGCGAGTCGATGCTGCCAAGAAAGGAGAGCAGCGAATGGGGTCGGAAAACTCGATCGGCCGGCTGCATCACCAGACCTCAACTCGATCGAAGACGTGTTGAAACTACACGAAATGCGGTTGCAAAAGAATCTGGAGTTCTACTCCAGGTACAGATCTGCCATTTCATTGGCACTTCTTTATTGGGGAACCTCAAAAGTCGTGCCACAGCCATCCCAGAGGCGTAACTCTGGGGCACTTTTCAGAATGGAATCCTTGCCTCTTACGTCGAGTCCAGTTTCAATGTGAGTCGTAGGTTCGTTACATTAAGGTTCCGGGAGTCCTTGGGCAGAATGTGTGCCAGCGTCCAGAGCCTCCCAATCAACCCGTGGTATAACCTGTCAGTTAAGATAAAACATGTTTCACGGGGAGGAAGGGAGACGGCGACAGAAGAGGAAAGAAACTCCTGAACAGGAAGCGATGAGGTGCCCGATGCTGAAATCAAGAATCTTCGGCGTACATTGAGAAAATTTTCAGTGTCCTACGGCCTGGTGCCACTAGTTCGCTATTCATTCCATTCACTTCCCCGTCCATCTTCACAGTTTCCTGGCCGCTTCTTTTTCCGCGTGGTTTGGCTGGCTGTAGTGGACTTAGGTTTAAGCCTAGCTTATTGTCTTTTGAGAAATCCCAGGTCAAGAATATGACCTATGAGATTCGGGTTAATATCATCTCGCTTGTTGAAGTAAGGTTTCATGAGTCAGTGGCATAATTACAATCCTTCGTAACAGAGACAGGATGACTAGAAGCAACAAAATTCTACAGGAGTGGTTCAGTGGGTGTAGGCATCTTGGCGCTCCCTTCCGGCGCGAGTACCCCTGCGGGCTGATGAAGAAATAAATAATAATTCAGATAGGAAGAACGAAAGCAAAAGAGGAAAGACGTTGAAACGCTGCGAGTTATTCCGAATGAGATCTAAGCTCTGAATGAGACGGAGAATATTCCTAGGTCTTCCTACTCTGGACAGGCGAGAAGGCCTAGCTGGGCGAAATCCGCCACCACCCCAATGCATGGAAAGTATATTTTAGATTTAGATTTTAATTTTAATTCCTCCATCCCGCATGAAATCCTCGCGCTTGCTGGTACCCGAGGTGAGAAAGACGTCCGCAAAGAAAGGTCTATCTCATTTTCATCCCTTTCTCTCGCTTGTCTCCCTTCCTCATGTTGTGAAATGTCTTGCATATTCATTACCGAGTCAGTGATAGGGGTTGCCACATGTGAATTAAACAAAACGTGGACGCATATAAATATGCACAAACATTCGAAGTACGAGGTACTTGTTTATGCGGCTATGCCACAAATACCCAGAGCCACCCTAAGCAAAGACGCCAATTGATACTATGAGGTGTGGCCTGCTGCTTTTGACTTACAGAAAAAAGCCGTTTTAGCTCCTATTAAGCTTTATTAATTAAAAAATCTCAACAAGTTTATAATATGGACAAAACAGTGTCCATATTGAGACCAGTTTGAAGTATCTACGAAGCGTCTGAAGCATGTACTATCAATACTATTGATGAACGGGTGACAATCCTAATCATCGATGGTACCCGTGCAATGATTAGACACCTTTTGCCAAGGTTAACCTCAATAGCTCAACGACCTTGTCGATGAGCTTCGCAGTCTGGCTACGCTTCTACCAGAGCCACTTGATGCTCTTGGAACTCCGCGACTCATTCACAAGAGTAGTCAGGCCCGTGTATCCTATCGTGTTCATCGTTCTTGGAGTGTTACAGCTCTAGTGAGAGTTGCACCTGCAGAAAGAAGCTTCTTCAAAATGAAACAATTTATAACTTAAGCATGTCACAAGAACGCCCGACAGGACAAGCCATACTCTCTATCGAGAGGGAGATCAGCAGGTCATTGAATTACAAGTGATCGATGAGCTGGTAGCAAATGTTCCGAGAATACGAACGCTAAACCTTTGGACAACCTACACAAATTCCTCTCCTTTCCTTGCTTAATAAAAATGCAGTGACTTTCATTTTTTTCCCCCAATATAACTACGATAATTGAAATTGAAGTGAGGGGCAAATCTCCGGAACCCAGAGGTGTCCCAATGTCTTTGCCGCAGGGGGCCCCGCATTTTCCCGCGCCGGGCCTGTCCCTTCGGTATATGTCCAGGATGATTCGTAATCGACCATGGCTCATTTAAAAACAAGAATATGACAACCCATTCCATCCATAATTTATTTTCAACTATACTTCGGCCAAATCTCCAAATTAATTTTTTTTGTACTTATTTGAAACAAAAAAAAGCCTGGAAAAGAAATCATGGACACTATGATGCAAGTTCCAATTCTCCAAGTGTCACAGGTATTCAGAAGTGAGTACAGAAACACTACTGAAAAAATAAATTTAAAACAGTACAGTGGGATTGATCAAAAATGCCTCCCTACTGGGTAAGCTCTTATTCCACTATTGTTAGTATTTCAACTCAAATTGCCTTTGTTTTAAAAAAAAATACAGCTAAAAGTTTAAATAAGAGTGGATCGATTGAAATATTATAGAAAAGAAATGACAATATGATTCTGAATGTAGAAATGTATCAGCTGAGATCTAGCTGAATATTCTGTTCTGATTGTTGAAAATGAGAAAAAATAACTGCAGCAATACTGGCAAGAGAATAGGGCCAAAGGAAGATAATGTTCACACTTCTTCCAATCCACGAGGACTCTTACTCATGAAGCATAAATTTCATGGCTAATGGCAGCCTTTGAAATACTGTCAAGATTGGCTAACGTTTGAATGGGAATGGAGAAAACATAAAATAAGACACTTCACGGAGGGATAACAGCATTGATCTCATTCTCACCTAATGCCCTCAACTCTCAGAATGGCTTACTTTCTTCCCTCACTTTTACTGCAGGGAAAAAAAAAATTGAGCAAAAAAACCAAAGCTTTCCTGTATCCCTATATATCACTTGCACTGTTGGGGGCACAAGAAAAAAGATATTCCAGCCAGCACCTCCTAGGGAGAGACCAGGGGTTCAAACAGGTGGACCTAGAGCCTGTCTAGAGTCCCCATACTTCTTTGTTTTCGTACTCTGAAGAACCAACAATCATCTTTGCACTTAATGGTAAAATCAATCATAAATCAACATCATATTTTCTGCACAGACAACTGCTCTCTTATGTACAAACAGAATGACATTTTCACTGTGCACTGTGCATATACTAATCACTCCCTTGGAAGGGATTGGGGCTTCTGTAATATCCAAGCCAGCAGCACCATGGCACAATGGGTATGTCTCTCTAGAAAATATCTCTGAATACATTCAGAAGTATAGTGCAGCCTAGCTAGCTTAAACATGGACAAGTCACAAGTGTAGGATGATGTACACAAATGGGACTGGATGCTTGTGAAGAGGATGTAACTAGTTCAGAACACAGTTAACAGGGGAGAGAAGGGGTAGAGGGGGAGGGGGGAAGAGAGGGAGAGTAAGGGAGGGAGGGAGAGAGAAAGAGAGAATGTAGCAACTCAATGTGAGCACACTGTCTGCCAGGTAGTTCTTATGTCTCCTTGGGCATTTTTGCATCCACCATAATGATAAGATCGTTCATCGAACCATCTCCACATAATTGGCTGGGTAAAGCCCCACACGACCATCCTTCCTGCCTTTGCACCAACCTTGTTCATCTTCATCCTCCAACTTCTCAAACTCCTCACCTAAAAAAGAAATCATGGCAAATGAACTTTTATCATGATAGAGTTCATGTAAAAGCAAATTTGGACAGATTACTAACACTTAAAAATATGAATGAAATAAAAGTGTCTAACCAGCTTTGAAGGAAAGCTCATCTGACTCCATGCCATCATAATCATACAATGCTCTGACTGCTACACCTGGTTCTCCATGATCCACAAGAGCATCACTTGGGTCTTCATCCCATTCCTCCTCCTCAAAAGGATTGTTTTCTTTTCCATTCCTAAAAGCCACAAAGGCAGCAACAATAAATTATCAGATGATAATGGAAACGAAAAAAGAGGATGTACTCAATGGGGAATCTAAGCTGTCACTGCAGATGCTTGTGGTATCATTTCATATATTTGAAATGAGATTGCTTTTGAAAATTTCTGCAAAGACTCTTACTACTAAATGAAAAAATGCAGCTGTACAACATTTACCTGGGACACTGGGACCTGGGATCAATAAAGTACAACTCAACAAGATCATTCACAGCACAGTGATATCACTGTCTCACTGCCATCATTAACAAATGGTGAGCAATTTAGTTCATTCATCCTTCCTATTTTACTCCTATGGCCCATGCTGACACCTTTTCCTTCATCTCTTACTATCTTTTCTAATAGTGGTGATACTTATGCAGGGTGTTTGTATCTAAATGCAACATAGGGAAATTTTTCCCACCTGTCTGTGGAGTTCAGAGTGTGCCTTATAGCTGACTGGGTTGCACATCTAGAAGGATGAAACCTATCCTAGGTGTGTTTCCTTGCAGATATACAACCCAGTGGGCCTTATAGCATTTGCTGAACTCCACCTACAGGCAACAAAATATTCCTTATGTTGTGTTTAAATATGAACACCATGTATATTTTAAAAATATAAATATAAAACCACAAATGGGCAGAGCACTCGTCATGTTGGGGTTGGCCAGACGGTGAGAAGGGTAAACAAAGCAGCATGGCACATATAAGGAAGCAGGAAATTCAAGCATTCTCACCTATTATGGTTCCTTAATTGAATATTTTCTTTCTCCTAGCCAGGACATACTTTGTCAATTCATACAGAAAATATTCATGTTTACTAAGAGATAATAGCTTCTTTAGATTTTGAGTCATAATGTTCAAAACCCTGTACTCCCAAGTCAGTGATGCCCAACCTTTTCAGCTAGGGGCCACATAGCTCAATACCACAGCCATCGCTGGCCATATTAAGTCACTAGTATTGTAGGAGAAAATTTTAAAGGAAATCTGAGGGTATTGTGGGTTAGGGCCTCATGGGCCACTTGTAAGAACCTTGAGGGCCACTTTTTGCCTGCAGGCCACTGGTTGGGCACCACTGCTCTAAGTAGTAAAATGTTTGTTGTTGGTGCTCTGCCTTTCCCTGTTCAAGACCCTGCTTGAGGAATATGATTTGAGCCAAAAACATGCAAAGACTGCACTTAAAAATTTTGAATTTAAGACTGGAAAGGAAGTTTTTCCAAGGGGCCACATTCTACATTTTTTAAGTGCATCTCTGGATGGACTTGTTGGCAAAGGTGGTAGCATCAATGTCAGGTGTTCATTCAAGCATGCAGAAAGATGGTACAGGGTCATTCCAAAGTAGCAAAATTTACCTTTTAAGAAAAATGAGAAATTTTGCATTGCTCTTCATTAGCAGGTAAATTTCTGGTTCACACTATCAACTTTTTTTCTAGGTCTTGTACAAGACTTTGGAAAATAAATAAATAAATGATATGTCAAGCTGCAGTCATTTTACCATTCACATACCAGAAGTTCACAGCAGTCTAAGGTAATGAATGTAAAATTGAATGAATCATGTGAGGTGTTCCTGACATCAAATTTATTTGAATTTTCCCAATGAGCAAATGGTTCTTAGCTGTTACTCTACAGCAAATGAATCTCTAAAACAATGCAATACAAGTAATTTGCAATGACATGCACATTATATGCAGTCACCACAAAATAATAATAAAACCCTTTGACTCATTGCTTGTGGCCAAAAACACCAATCACTAGAACCATAATTTTAGGATGACAATGATGGGGTTTCTGGGTCCAACATTCAGTCTACAAATTGCCATGTACTGGGTGTGGAGAAAAAATGTGCCATTCTTTGAATGTTTATTTCAGGAGAACAGTGAAAGCTACTGCTGTGTTTGTCCCACCTTGTATGGATATACATGGTTTCTATTTTCTTATAACTTTTTTTCTTCAGAATTTTCCATCAGCTGGTTTAGCCAAACAAGCACTTTAAAGTTTGATGTAAAATATCTGGATAACCTCATACAAGGAGACTCACAAAAGGATGAAAGATGGTACAGTCTTGTGCCTGAATGATAGGATTCCACTGCTGTTTTCATTGAAAAATCACTCTTTCAATTAAATCAGTTCATACTCTCATCCAGAAAACATGCTTCAATACTACTCTGTCAGCCTAAGGGAACAGCATGATCATAACTGATTTGATTGATTAATTGAAGTGAAAACATTCACATGTAGTGACTTTCCTTTTTGGCATGAGGGTAACAGCAGATGGAGATTTCCCAAAAATTTGACTTGCAGCTTTCAAAATGCTTTGTGGCTGAACCATATGGAATAAAATTCAGAAAAATTGTTATATGGAAGACAAGACATAGATGTAAATAACCTGGAAGATAGATAATTGTAGCAATGCCTAATTTCCCTCTTATACAAATTCAAACAGTGGTGTGCTTTTTTTCTTTGCACCTAGCATTTCACATTATTCCAGGTCACACTCAAATTTCAGTTCTTAACCCCTTGAACACACATGGTGCATCCATATGCATCATGGAGGAACCATGCAACTGATATACAGGACACTCACTGGTTGCTCACAGCGAGTGCTCACAGGGGGAAAAGTACCATGAGAGGAAGTAAAGTCTGAGGTAATACCATTAAGCAGAGAACTTAGGAGAAACAAATTATTTTATTGAATACCAAATTCTGGCTTATGATAGCATGAAATTGTCCAATACCTGGTGCGTTCAAGGGGTTAATAAGACTAAGTTTGTTGAAATAGGACAAACAGTGCATTCCATGTTCACATTTAGCTGGAATGACCATATTGTTTTTCATGCTAGGGATAAGAAAATTTGTCTCTTTCAGATAAGTGAAACACTGTGACCAAATCCATGGTAATATAGAAATCTTGAGTCATGAATGGTGAGATTTATGCACTCTCATGTTCAAACAAAAGTATTCTGAGGGTCAATGTATGAGAGCCAAATATTGACAGAGAAAATCAGTCTTATGAGGGCTGTTCAGTGATGACTGTCCAAAAAAAAACAGGGGTTCTTTTCCTTGCAGAAGATTCTTATTCAAACCCCCTTGATTTGCATCAAAGCTCAGTCTTCCTAGAAATTTTCAAGGATCTAGACCTGTTTTGAGTCTCAAGAACTTCCAGAAGAGTGCTTGGTTTTTCCTAGGACCAGAAATGGCTGACTTCCCAAATCAGTACATTCACTTTTACATCTTTGCCCAGCAGCAGCTTTAACAGTCTGCTGCTCTAATAAAATTGGATCTGGGTGTCTGTTCCCTTTCAATTGAGATGATTCAGAGGTGGATGCAGCATTTCTTTATGGGGTGTTGCTTCATTGAAGATGAAGACCATCCTGGATGCCCACCAACTGTGGTGAACCAGGACAGTCACCCTCTGCTGAAACTTAGTTGAGGCCAATCCAAGAACTCTGTCTGTTGTTTATCCTAAGAGTTGGAACTTTCAGTTAGCACCACCCATTCTCTCCTCCATGACCACTGAGGAAAGGAAAAATTTGCACCTGTTGGGTTCCTCATTGATTAAGTGACCTGGAAAAAGTGACCAGGGTGGAGATGAGTCATCAAATGCTAAAAATGTTTGGTCCTGGAGGCTCAAAATATTTCATGGACATCATCGCAGGTGATGAAATGTGGATTAGTTACTTCACCACTCCAAACAAGCATAACAATATGGTTCGGTTAGGACAAGATGAGCCCTGATCAATTCCTCAAGCATGGGTGAGGAAGAGGATATTCACTCCAGAAAGAGGATACTCCCTATATTTTTCTATTACCAATGGCCTGTGGTTATTGACATAATGCCTGAGGGGGGAACAATCACTGGAGCATATTACTCTGGAGTTGTGCTCCCAAAGGTTTTGACTGGGATTAAATCCCAACAACCTCTTGGCAGAACCACCAGAATTTGGCTCCATCATGACAATGCTTCAAGCCATATGGCATGGGTGACCCAGAAGTTTTTGGAATAAAATAAAATCAAAGTCCTTCCCCATCTATCCTATTCCCCTGATCCCCCTGCAATTCTGGCTGTCACCAGAATTCCCTATCCTCAAAGAAAACGGGATACAGTTTAATTGAATTCAAGACCATAGAGCAAGGTTGTACAGGTGGTGCTTCAAGGAATACTGCTAAACATCTATAAAGAGGCATTTCAAAAGTGGCTCAGGAGGCTCTAAAAGTGTATTGATGTTGGTGGAGATTATCTTGAAGGGCTCTAAAGTTTTCAAGTTCCAGTTGTTAAACATAAAGAAGTTTTTGAGTTGCAATCATTACTTATTGAACATCCCCCCTATCTCCAATAAAGCAGTGAAACTTCAAGAGAAGCTTCTAAAAAAAGCTGCCTGCTGCATAGACCCCTCCCACCTTCATAAATCACCCTGGCAAGAATCCTGCAAGATGAGTCATGTTTTTCATACTGAGTTGAAGGTGAGGAAGAGAGGTTTCCAATGATATGTCATTTGCTTTCATTGTGGCAAGGAATCTCAAGCAAAGACAAGGAAAAGAACAAAAGAAATATGAGGTCACCTATGGGCAGAATTGCACTTTTATCTGCTTTGCTGAGCCACACACTTAGCACCTGGGAACAGGAGGTGGGACTTGCCCTCCCTATTATCTTGCTGTTACTAATGTGATACTAGTGGTTAGCAGTTATTGTGATATACTATAATAATAAAGATGGACATGAGTGGTTTGTGGTCATGTTCTCATGACTAATTCAAGTAATGAGGAACAAGCAAACAAACATCATTATCTTCTACCACTTATTCTTGCTTTACTCAATAATATGCTTTTATGCACTACAGAATGAAAGCAGGAGCAGGGTGTTCAGAAAAAAATCAATTCAGTGAGAGTTCCATTTTAGAGACAACTCAGGTGTGTTGAATAACAGGTTTTAGCCAAGGTGGCTCATTTTGCAGAAAATTGCTTCTGCAACAGAATCTGCAACATTGGTCAAGCTGAAGGTCCATCCTTATTCAGATCTGACAGCTTTGAGTTCTCACACTCAATTAAGTTAAGCCATGGCTGTGCCTGGTGTAAGCATTTGAGTCATCAGTAATGGAACATGTGACTTCCAAGTTTTACCAGCATTAATTGAAGGTCAGAGACCATGTATTCTATGCAAATGGAAGAAATAAAAATGCATATTTACATAGCATTAATGTAAGTGTTCTGTGATCACTACTACGGGTGGAATGAAATTTGTATAATGGTCTAATTGTAGAATGGCCTTCTGAATTGTATGATCATAAGAACAGAATTGTGAGAAAGACAAGTGGTAGTGAAATGAAGGATGCCATAAGTGTGGGGCCCTGTCAGCTGATTCCATTTCACAAATTGGAAACAAGATTAAATCTTGTTACATTTTGGGAATAAGATTAGGCCTTTACTGCAGTGCAATTTTCTTAATGTTGCTGTGAATATGTGGTGGAGGTAAAGTTGATGAAATTTCTCTAAAATACTATTGTTTTTCAGGTTGATTGATGGCGAAGTTATATTTTGAAGCCTGAAACGCTTTACTCAAGGCACCAAACTGCACTTAACCAGATGTGATGTCTCTAAGCTGTGAGAAGTCATAATAAGAGGCTTATGCTCTCTAAAACAGAACCAATGCACTAGTTTTTATTCTGTAAAAGGGTCTTGCCTATGAAGCAGTTTTCTGTTAAATGCCCCCAACTGAAAAAAGTAGGAGAGTGGCACCAGTTAGCAAACAGGGAGCCAGTTAGCAAACAAGGGCCATGAAATGCGATTTGGCCTTTTGTTTCTCAAGTTACACGTTCCAGCTTGTGGTATCTGCAGAAATTGGATTGATTACTTAATGCGATAGATGGAGTGTGATACTAGAGTAACAAAAAGCCAAATTGCATTTCATGACCCTCATTTGCTAACTGGCTCCCTGTTCACTAACTGGTGCTGCTCCCCTATATTCTAAAATTACAAAATTCACTCAACACGATGCTGCCTGGTCTCCAGTAACTTTCAGCTAGGTTATCCACCCCTCCATTTACTTTGAGTTTCAATGAATCAAAAGCTCAATTATTTACAAGGCATGGTCAAA
Source organism: Darwinula stevensoni (assembly GCA_905338385.1). Taxonomy (NCBI): domain Eukaryota; kingdom Metazoa; phylum Arthropoda; class Ostracoda; order Podocopida; family Darwinulidae; genus Darwinula; species Darwinula stevensoni. Next base: position 79,117 of record CAJPEV010000613.1, on the reverse strand, counting down.
TGAAAGTGATTCAGTGTTCTCATGCTTTATATAGTGCTTACTGAATCACTTCAATTGACTGTACTTCGTAATATATAGTTTTTTTCTTATAAGCTATTTATAAATCTAAAAAATGACAGGACTACACAAGCAGCTATGTAAAAACTTGAAGACAGTCAATATTAAACAATATTCTAAACAGTAATATATACTTACGAAGACATGGCAGAGTTCCTCTTGTTATCCATGCGTTCATCATTCACACGGTCTGGTTCTCTCATTCCCCTTGATGCTTGTTTGCTCTGGTTCTTTGTAGACTTTGATTTTGGTTGCTCCTGCAAGATGTCAACAACGTGAAGATATCAAGAAACTAAAACTCATCTTTTTTATGGCCTAAGCTTGAGATTGTCTTGTAGTACACAGTCACCACAATGTGAATTCAGATGAAGCCATTCAGTTTTGAAATGTATGTGCAGGGTCATCTATGAGAAGATAAGTGAGTTTGGCTACAATATTAATTGTAGAAAGTACTACTGAAGAAAAGGGACAAACATGTCAATTTCACATTGAAACTCAAAATGCCAGCTGACTTCAATGAGTTTCAATTAAGCCAGAACTAATAGGAATGAAAAAAAGGCAGCAAGGCAGGAGAGGAGGGGAGAGAGAGAGAAGGAGAGAAATAAAGTGAGAAAAAGAGAGAGAGGAGAGGAAGAAAAGTTCAGAAATAATTTCAACACTTGCAGTTTTCTGTAAAATTAAAATAAAAGACTTGGAAGAACACTTTATATATCTTTTGCAATTGACACCTTATCACTGCAGGAGCACACCTTAGCCATGTGATCATGTGACTTGCATCAGACATCCTTAATAGACATTGTAGGCTCAAGAGTTCACTTCTCACAATTTCAAGCCTAAAATCAGGCTTCAAATGAATACAAATTGCTTTGAGGACCCATTCAATTCTTACATGACTATGATGAATTAGAAACTGATAATTAAAAAAACTAATGCTCTAGCCATACAGTCAACTGCCTTCCCACTCCAAGAGAAGAGAGAAGAAATAAGTTACAAGTCAAGGGAAAAATTAACAGAGGTAGACAGAAGTTTCAAGTCAGAAGAGACATGACTTAACTTCTATGCTTTTCAAGCATGAATGAAGTTGTAGATCACAGATGAAACAGTGACATCTGTTTCCTCACAAGACAAAGTCAACATTAATAAATTGGAACAATGATATACAGTAGGATAACTTGCAGGATGATTTTTGTAAAATGTGAAACAGGAAAAAGTGAGGTCCTTAACCCTTTCAGGAGTGAGTTTTCTTAACCCTTTCAGCAGTATGAATGTACCAGTATATTCATACTCCTGAAAGGGTTGAGCAGTAGCCTTGTACTACCTCTATGTGCAGAGAGTCAGAACAATACACATTTCATTATTGACAGGCTGTGAGCAATCTCCTCCAAAAGGGAAGGTCATGTATAGTCAATTGAGGCAACTAATGGCATGAGGGGTCGAACAGAAAATATTTACATGAAGCTGAAGAGTTATGAAGCAGTTTAAGCAGTAGAGTAGCACAAAAACCACACGCAATCAGAAGGGGAAGAGTAATCAGGAAAAATTCAAAGCTGAAGGCTCCATAAGAAAAATATACATAAAAAAAGAAAGAGAAGAAAGCTCCTGAACCTACAGACTGAGTTTGTCAGTACAGTATGCCATACACTCATTGCCAAGATAAAAAGCACTATCAAGGAGTTGAATGATGATGATGATGAAATTTAACACATAAGCTTGTAGTAGTATGCCATGAAATTGATTAAGAGTTACAGAGGTGCTAGATGAATATTCACAGAGAAAATTTCCCATGCACTCCAATTTAAATTGGGGCAAGGGGTTCATACATATCCCCTGAAACAGTCATCCAGAAGTATTTTATTGATGAAACATGAAAAGGAAACTCTTAAAAGATGTATAGAAGAATTGTGCAAAGCTTCAAGGTCATAGGATGAAGCAACACAGAGGAAACTTACCAAATGCTCACGGAAGGAAGGGAGAGGGTGGTGCCATTGATGCCACCAGTTTTCTTTTCCCCTCAAGCCCTATTGCTATTGGGCCATTTTTAGGTGCCTAACTGTAAGGCAATTGAGCAATTAAATCTCAGACAATTTCAACAAGTTGGTTGGGAGTTTAATTCGAGTTTGATTGATGTAGGCTAGTCAGGATGCATCCATAAAGTTAATGCATGCTAAGCACCCAATTAACCTTCATCAATCAAGGGCTCAAACCACTGCTTTGAGAGCTAGCATTTCAGCAATGCTTCCCAGCAAGACACTTAAAGATAGCCCAATAGCAAATTGACTTGAGAATAAAATAAAAGGAAAACTGGTGCTTCAGTTATTTTGTATGGTTTCTCAGCATTGCTTCATCTGATGGCTTTGAAACTTTACTTCATTTTCATAAACATATTCAAAAGTTACCATTCTACATTTCATTAATAAAATCCATCCAGGTGACCATTTCTGGTGATGAGTATGACCCTCTCACCTCTCACCCCCATTTAAATTGGAGGGCTTGGTAACTTTTCTCTGTGAATATCCATCCTATGTCCTTCAATAGACATTTCGTGGCACACTGCTACAAGCATGGAACTAAACTTCATAAAGATTGCTCAATTCCTTTTTGGTGGTGCTTTTCTGTTTTTTCTGTCAACTATTGTAGTATTCAGTCTGCATGGTATATGGATCAAACAGGCATAAGACACAGGCAAAGTAGAACTGAACATGGATCTGTACTATTGAAGAGGGGAAGATGGAAGTTGCAATGTGACATGTAAATATTGTAAAAGTCTACTAGTACATTTGACAAGGAGCTAGGAGTCTTCCCACATGAAAGTGACGAGGACATAAAAGGGGAAATAAACACATCTCATTTGCACCACAACCGCCCAAAAGCAGATCAGCCGACGCAAACGAATAGAGGAGTTAGAGCCCTTTGTGCAGAAAAACCCATTGTGCAGTGACAAGTATATGAAAGCAGATTGAGAATGAACGGAGTTGGTGGATAGCCCTCTACAAGTATGGTACCAATAGTGATAAAAACGGCAGGATAAAAATGAAACAAGCAAAATGAATTACAGGGAATTCCTCGCCCACACTGCGCTGATTAAGGAGAGTGATGTTTCCTGATGGAATGTGGCCTCCCTTGGTGGTCTTGCGAGCTATGTCCCTGAATTCCTCTGCTGGGTCCTGGTATCATGGTGGAAAAGGAGATTCATTCTAATACTCATAACTACAAATATGTAGCACCTGCAAAAGCTCAGTTGTAAGTGCAAGAGTGTATAAAATGCACTCCAAAAAAACAAATATTGTGGGAATGAACCAAAAACCTAGTGAACAATGAGATATAAAATCATTTGCAGGAAGACAGAGCACAACACCACTTCAAAATGCTTTCATGTTCATCCTCCAAAATTTCCTATAAGTCATATCTTCATATATAGAGTGGGCCAAAAGTCACTGAGAGGTTTTATGGCTAATTGACATTCAAAGGAAAGTTCCCAACTGTCACACTATATTTTCAAAGCACTCACCAACAGCACCAGATAAACTTACCTTCAATCTAATCAGATTCCATAGTAAGCATCTAAGGGGATGAGATCAAAAGGAAGACATACTCAAGGTGACAAATCAGCTAGTCAGAAAGACATTCTGACTGGCTGATACTTCAACAATGTCAATTAGTTCAGTGGCTGAGTGGTTAAGGATTTCAATTAAACCTAGGAGGCAGGGATAAGAGAAGACAGTGACAAGCTCTCCTTTCCTAGAGGTGGCCTATCTTGGGATGTATATACCCAGCATTGAGGTAATACACATACTGCTCTGGGTGCCACTTCTATGCTCAAAAAGGAATTACAACAGTCATGGTTCTAGGCAACTCATAATGCCTTCATCAAACCATCGAGGAGCATCCTTTCCAAAAGGATTGTGACTCAGCAAGGTGCTTGAGTCAGGAATGAATCCCTTCCTCTGCATACTGTGACTGAAAAACATCCATTGTGCCTGTTGCATGTCCTGTATTTTTTTTTTATAAGAAAAAGTTTCAAAGATGTCACCTTTGTCTTTGATGATGATTTGGATTTGCCTACAAGCTTTTTGATGCAAATTATGAATAAAATGAGTGCTTGAATTTTGGTCTACCCTGTCTTCTTCCCAACCTCTCAATCATGGAGAATTACCATGCATCAAAACATTCTCTTTTCCTCGAAGCAGGCAGGCCCTCAAATGACATAAGAAAGCATGTGACATGGTTCACTAAAATGGGACACAATCCTCTTGCATTTTTTCTTGTTAGGAATGGGGAAATGAAACTCAGGGAGTGAGCTCCATTCCACAAGAACTACAAGTGGGCCAAAGAAACTTAGAAAACATATTTTCACCAGTAAAATTTTTCCTTTGATGATATAGATGCACTGTCTACCAAAATGCATAGATAGTTCTTTTACAAATGACATATGAAAAAGTTTCAAAAAGCAATATAACTTTTGTTTTGGTACAATTGTCACTTGCTTCCTGTTGTCAAGGAAGGGGAAATTTACCGTGCATCTCAGGCATCTGTCAGCTGCCGAAAGTTACATCCATCAATATTAAAGGCATTGATTAGCATGCAATGAGAACAAACAATGAAACTGCTAAGAGCATTCAAGTACAAGCAGACCAAGTTGGCAAAAGTTGTTTACAAGAAAAAGGAAACCTTAATTAAATCGTTCGAATCTTCATACAATGACCCAACAGAATACCAGGGATTATTATCTTCAATGAAGGTAAGAAAAACCTTATCCACCTTTAGACAAAGAAAGTCATAGAGGCAAAACAGATCTCCCCTTGTCAGGGAATCCATAGTCATCCCTCCTGTCAAGAGCACTAAAAAAAGATGTCTAATTTCCTTCTTATCAGAAGCACTCACTTCAAACTGAGGCCACTGCATGGCCATGTTGACTCCATGGTTATTGGACCACCACCGGAGATCCTTCTCATCATCAGCATTGCTGATTGTATGATGCAGTTCCTCATAAATCTGGGGCAATCTGAAATGGAGTAAATATGAATGGTAACTTCTCAATATAATTCATGAAAAGTACAAGGTATCAAAGCAGGAGGGAATGGGGGAGAACTTACTCAGGGTCCACTGATATGTTGAGGCCTTTCTGAACAGAAAAGAGCATTTCCTTGAAGAAACGGAGCCTTTCTGACTCCATGTCCTGACATTTGTTGAATACCACAGTCATATTCTCCATATACATTGGGTTGTTTTCATTGATCTCTTTGAGTGCTATTTCATAGCGCTCTTTTGTCTTTTGCACATCTTCCTTTGCCTTTGAAACTCTCTCTTGCAGCTTCTTCATCTGTTTCAAAGCAAGCCACATTATCAATTATGATTTCTGGAGGATAAGAATAATGTCACATTCATGATTCTTACCTGATCAACAGAAAGAGAAGAGTCTCCGCTGGCATTTCTCTCTTGATTGATGGCACTCTTCTCATTTTTGCATGCAGTGTGATAGTCTGACTTGGCCTTGTTGACTTTTGCCAGGAGCTTTGCCCAAGGTTTTTGGGCTTTCTTAAACTGATCATCCATGTCCTTCTTCTCCTTCAGCTGCATCATGGACTGCAAGAATAAAAAAAAGACAATCAGCATGGTGGCCCATTATGGATGGCTGCAATACACACAGTTGTATAACTACATGCTTCAATGCATGGTTTACTTGAAGAAGGAGTCATTCAATGTCTTTTATGATCTTCAATACAAATGACATGAGGTGACATAAATCCAGTCTTAGATCTGAAGAGACAAATGAGGTACACATCAGCTGGAACTCTTCACTTACTTAATCTAAGATAGGATTTAATAAGCCATTAGCAGGTATTGAAATATGAAATTAAAGCAAAAAATCTAGGACTGTATCACACTGCAAAATGAAGTATATTGGAATGAATTCTATAATGACACACCCACAAAATGAGTAATCCCATCCCAGTTACTCTTTTATGAAAAAGAGCTTGTCCATATTGCTATATCACTTATAACAGATGAACATCATACACTAGGCAGATCCAGGAATGGAGAGGGGAGTAGAAAACTGACCAATGCATAAAAAAAAAATTCAATATAAGGGCAAAATTGAAGGACAGAAGCAGAAAGATTGCCAAAAAGAATGGAAATCAAAATGTAAGCTTTCATGTTGAAACTTGGGAAGAAAGAGGGAAAAGAAGGAAGAAGTCTAATTTTCCTTATGAACATGTCAGGCATGACTTATTAGGGCTTCATAAAATGCAAAATTCTTGCTTGAGTACAAATCCACTTCAAATCAGATTTATCCTACCACTTAAGGCATCACCACCAGGGCGGTGCTGTACCATCCAGAGGCACTGTCCAAAGTTGGAACATATAACTGCTCTTTTGGCAGGCATAGTACTGCAGAACAAGCCCAATTTGAGCCTGCAAATAAAACTTGTAACTGGCCATTGTCAGGATAGAAATGGGGAGCTGTACATGAGTCACCACTTTATACCAATGCTGTGTCTCTGGTTGGTACAGTGCTGCCCTTGTGGTGATATCTAGAAGCTTCTGGAAACTTTTGGAAAACTCTGCTGTCATAAATTCCATTGGCTGCACATCCTCTATTATGAATATGAAGTTTCTAGGCTGCTATGTAATGGAGATAGGGCCTTTTGAAACAGGGAAGTAACTTTACGGACACCCTATACTTCATATCCAAATAAATTATGTTCTCAGACCAGACATATGCAATCTTCAAGTTCAATCAATATATATCATGACTTAGGGTAAAATAGGTAAAATAGGGGATAAGGTAAAACATTCATGATTTTCCTCAATTTTTCCCTGCACAATCTTCCAATTCTTCTTTGTATAAGACATTCATAAATGGACAGAAACTTTTTTTCTCAACAAATGCTGCCAGACAACATCAGATATACAGGGTGTGGCCCATAAGTCGCTTTACCATTTAAAAATTGAATAAATTTTTTGTTTGTTAATTTTTTGCATTTATTTTTTTATAATATAAAGTACAGAAAATGGGAATTTTTTTAAAACTATGTATGAAAAATGATGTCACGTAAATGACCCCCATTTTCCGCTTCGCAAGCACGGACTCTTTCTACGGCATTTTCCATCACGGTTCTTAACATGTCTGGCTCCAGCGCATGAATTTCTTCCCGAATGTTGTCCTTAAGCTGCTGGATGGTCCCGGGCTTATTGACATACACCCAATCCTTCAGGTAGTCCCAAAGAAAAAAAGTCTGGTGCTGTCAAATCGGGCGAACGTGGAGGCCAATTGAAATCTGAATTTCGCTAAATTATTCACTCTTCGAAAATCTGCCTTAGCAGCTACATTGTGGCTCTGGCCGTATGGACAGTTGCCCCATCTTGCTGCCACCATATCTCAGGCATGTCCTCCACTGCAGGACACACAAAATTTTCCAGCATTGCTCGATATCGGTTGCCGGTCACCATAACTGTATTGCCATCTTCGTTCTCAAAAAAGTAAGGCCCGATTACTCTTTCGGATGTTACACCGCACCAAACCAAACTTGATGGGGTGCAATTCATGTTGATGGATGACCCTCGGATTCTCGGTGCCCCAAAACCTAGTATTCTGCTTATTCACAGAGCCATTCAGGTGAAAATGGGCTTCATCTCCCATGATCTGATTGTGAATAAAGTTGTTGTCTTCTCTAGCCATCTCTTGAATCCGGATTGCATAATTTAGCCATTGCTGACAATCTATCGACTTTAATTCATGCACCAATTGCACCTTGTATGGGTACATGTGTAAATGTGTTTGCATGTGCTGCGACGAAGTCCATGAGATTCCAAGCTCGCGAGAACGTCTTCAAGTGGACGTTCCTAGTTCTTCCTGAATGCTCTGCTGCACACGTTCAATATTTTCCTGCGTACGTACTGAATGTGATCTCCCTGCTCATGGCAAATCACTAAGAGACCACTGTTGCTGGAAACGTTGAACCAAGTGACGTATTGCTGGTTTCGTGGGCGGATTCCTGACATGGAAATAGTGCATGTATGCTCTCTGTGTTAGAACAATGGAGCACTGATTTTCGAAATAAAATTCAATGATTTTTACGCGTTTCTCCGTCAGGAATTTTTCCATAATAAATTTCCAGGGAACAAATTTTCAAAATCTGAAACAAAAATTTTAAAAAATTAATGGCAAAAAAGTTATTACATTTTTAAATGGTAAAGTGACTTATGGGCCACCCTGTATTTCACCAGTACACCATATTGGTTGCACTTACCATTGAGTGGACAATGGCTGGGTACTTACTTTAGTTACTTATACTTAATACTTTACTTTGAACCTCATGAATTAAGGTATAGATGAAATATGAATAAATTGATTCAAATCTGTTTTCTGTTATACTCCACAAATGTGTGAAACATTTTATTGGAAATATATCTTAATCAAATGCCTAATACAATATACCATATACCTAACACCAAGAAATGAAACATTTCAAGTGCAAGTAACCTATACACCAGCACTTGCAAGCATTAACAGATTCAAAGTGAGCTCAATGCAGAGGGAAAGAGGTCTAGGACACAGTAACTCTTGTGTGCATACTCACCATAAAGCCTGATGCCTACAGGATGGTGCCATGATAGGGGAATGAAAATATCAAATAGTCAGGAACACAGTGGCATTTCCATGAGTAAACAAATAAGTATGGAATATGTTCCAGTGCATACATGTAAATTTCATGACAAATGATTGGGCTGAACAATGAATTTTGGCAAAATTAGCTTAAATTGTATGGTGTGAAAGACACAAGTTAAAGTAAAAACCCATACCCATTATTATGTCTTTTGATTGGGTGAGTCTAAAGTTATGTTGTGAAGTGAATCAGCATGGAACTCAAAAGCCCACAACTCATTTTAACCCTTAAACAGGTACTGACATTTATTTACATTTTCAAAAGCTACTGCACAGTGGTACTGTGGTATGTATGTGTCAGGCAATCACAGCTTTAGGAAGCATGCTTCCCCATGTGATGGCCCGACCCATCCCAGCAGCGGATACTACAAGGGTGTTGCGGTATACTGGTATTTTCATCATATCACGGTATTTGGTTCTTATCATATTCATATCATACCGACTTCTACATTTTTTGGTATTACCGCCATGGTATGAAAACTGTGGAATATTGTCCATGTTTATACTGTCACCACAGTAGAAAATTGTGGGACACCACCACTCATACTACCGCCATAGCGCAATACCTGAAGAGCCGCTTCTAAAAATAAAATACATTGTCAACTATCCTCCCCATTTCCATCCACAGTGACACCCACTGCCCAGGGAAAACCAGAGTCTTCCTGGAAGTCACTGGAGTGCATTTAGTCTACACTCAAGGACAAATATCCGTCATTTGTGGGTTCAACTTGTGCCTTGACTATAGCTTCTGCTCTGTGTGCCTGAGCACTCAATATCTTCACCATGTCTTCTGAGGATGTGGGATGTGATGACATTGGAGACATTGACATCAACATCAAACCTAAAGCAACCTATTGGGTTTGGAGGCATTTTGAAACGTATGAAATGTGCAACCATGTAAGATTATAAAATGGTTCCTCTTCTCTAACTTTTTTTTTTCAGAGCTCCATAGTTTGAGTCCTTCCAGCAACTTTAAAATTGCAGTACTAATCTGGGAATGCCTACAGAATCTTTGAAATGAATGAATCCCCTTGCTGTTCAATCGAATGGCATAAATAAGGATGTGTGACTAGCTCAATGCCATCGCAATAGAAAGACTTCCTCTCTTCTTGGGGCTTTTTCTGGGAGTTCATAACTGAAGCAGGCAACCCCCCCCCTCCTTGCTGGTATCACCGGTGGGGGTTATACCACAGTATCGAGCCACAGTATACCTACTGAGGAATTTAGTGCATACCACAACACCCTACATACTACTGTTGAAAAACTCACCTGTCAAAGGGTTAACCAAGGATTTTTCTTTATTTGTAGCTGTACAGCATTAGCCTGTATAAAGTCCATTCCAGGTCAAAGTTCTCGGATAGAGAAGTGTTAGACAGGTTTATTAAGACTAGGTAAGGAGCTTATGACCTAACCTGTCCTCCAATGACATTATCCCTGTCATCCATCAGCATTGGCAGATTCAGCTAAGGATGTGGAATATTGGTCAGGCACTGAGTCTGGTTCTCCATTATGCACAGTTCTTCAGTTGCTATGAGCGTTAAAAGTCATGTACAAATAATACTGATTTTAGGCCAAAAATTGAACCCTAACGACATATTACAGCCCTAATGTGACAAGACAACACATGAACCATGGCTATTTTACAATTATTAAGAGAAACAATATTGGTTGGATTTGAGAAAAAACTAGGGATGTACTGATACCACTGGATTTGGTATTAGGGATATCTGGATCAAGGCATACCAAGAAAAACTCTAAAAATTATAGCCCATTAAGCCAGTTATCCTTAATGGTTTTGCTCACTAGTCCCATTTGTGAAGAGTTGCATTTTGATACATATGAGAATTTTGATCTGGAATATAAAGTATGCTCTGTATATTGTTCAAATGATAATGGCTCACATGATAGTGTGGGCCTTCTATTCTCAGATATTGACGAGAATTTTAATTTAGGAAACACCCTACCTTGTGGTAGTTGTCCTTCTGCCAGTCCTTGATCTTGGAACAAACATCAATGCAGAGATTATCCTGCACTCGCATATGAACTTCACAGAGGCGATCAGCCTCAGCCAGGAGCCCCTTCCATGAAGCTTCCATTGTTCCATACTCTGGTCCTGCAGAGTACAATCAGTATTAACAAAATTATGCATAAGCACATCCCTTCATAAATGAAAAAACTTACACTGGGTACAGATGTTGTGAACTTGGATGCAAGTTTTAATTTTAGCTTGTCATAGTGCAACATTTTGATCTCATTTGGCATGAGAATACATTTTTATTCAATATCAATCTCCAATGGGATCGTTTTGTATGAACTCACCAATGCATCATAAGAGTTTCTACTGTTCATGTGTCATATCCAAAAATCCCAATATCTGAGAGCTTTGAAATTACGAAACAGTCATGAGTAAAACTTCTGATTGGGAAAAATTATGAATCCCTCAAATTGCTTACAGTAGTCTTTACTGAGAGCGAGCTAATCATACAAAAAATTTAAAATACCAAAAACCTAGATGGATAGGTAACTCTACAAACTGTCACATGGAATGATCCACTTCAAACACATACTTCATATTACTCTGAGATTAAACCTCTTTCTCAGTGCATGAGGTCTTTAGGACGAAGTATGACTTCACAAAAGGAAGGCCACCTACTGCATACTCCTAAGTATTTGTTTAGGAAAAACAGAGCAGCAGGGACCATTATTTTTGGAAATGCACAGATGAAGACTGCCCTGTGAGAGCTGTGATAGATGGAAATTTATTTAGCCATTCATTCAAGTAATGCTTCATGCACTGGAATCAAAATAGAAACTTTTGATGTGAGAAGTAAGCTGAAGAAGCTTGTCAAGGCAGATTGTACTATCACAATGTTGCCAGCCACAATATTGCCTATAATGCCTAGAAGGGTTATTCCACATCAAGTGGTCTGAAGGTGTTTACACTACCAACTGGTATATATTGGTATTAAAAAATAGGCTATAGGGGGCTTTGATACACTGATAAATACAACATTTTAGCACCTCAAGTCCAATGGTCTCAAGATGCCCTCCCTTGAAATTTAGAAAAGTGTGTAAAACGACCGCTTAAAAATCACTCTCCTGTATTACTTGAGCAAGAAAGTTAGTTAAACAGTTCAATGTAAAGTTTGAAATCAGATGATTCTAACTTATACCACCAGTTTTTCCAGGTATGAATTATGAAGAAACTGGCAATCTCCTTAAATTTAAGAAATGTAACATTTAAATATAAAACTTCCACAATAGGAAAGCTAGTAATGAATTCACCATTGGGGTGTCTTTCATGCAAAATTATACTAGTCTAATAACAACTTTCACTAGTTTTTACCAATTTCAAATAAGCCCAACTGTCAACCAAATTTCATTTCTTTCAGGATTCACCATAATTTGCTAACTCCATGAAGCTTCACTGTATTTTGCAAACTCTGACTATCAACATCTGTTTCACTCCAGGTTCAGGTTTTATTTTTTTCAGAATGATAAGACCATTCCCAAGTTCTTCAGTGATAAGGTGGTTTTATTCTTTTGCTCTGAAAAACTAAATGATGAAAATTGTTCATATCATCCATCTCAAGCAAAATTTACCATGAAGCATTTTATGAAGAAATCCACAAGACACAAAAACTAACTTTAATAACCCTTTCGTGGCTATGCACTGAGATATCAGCAGTACTAGTAGTAGTAGGTTTACGTAAAATTAGACCATGAAAGGGTTAATATTTATACAGAAAAATAATTTTGCCTGTAATATTCCTGAAAATAAAAGTCTTTTAATGAAAGTTACAACTGAACCTCAGTAATGACCAGCTCCAAGATTCTTGTCTACCAGAGCTGGGATAAAAAACCACCATATTGTTTAATAGCCAGTCCACAAAAAAAGTCACCTTACCTCAGGCATTTTGACAGATTTCCAAAAACAGACTTATTGTGCTATTTTGTTGCATGGAGCAGTATTGCTATCATTGGAAGTGCAGTACAAGCCATGGTGATGTAAAGAGAATAAGATTGATGGGCTCAGTGGTCTCAGAGTAATCAGTGACCAAAGACAAGAGCCTAATCAAGGTGATCATTGCTATTTAGGCAAAATATCTGTGTAACATGGATGGCAATGTGGCAGCTAAACATGTTAGAGGATATACAGGGTGACAATAACATCAATATCTCACTTTAGAGTGCTATTGTGCCTAAACTATACTCACCACCAAAAACAGACTGCTCAACTCCTTGGTCATGCTTTTTCTTTTGGGAATGAGTATATCAGGAGTGGGCTGGTGCCATTACATGGACATGACTAGTGGCATAAGGGATATCAATTCCATGACTTACCAAATCTTGTCATGGGGGCACCAACATTGCAAAATTTGCTTATTGCCCATAAATGCAATAGAAAGTGTTATAAATTACTGTTGATACTGCTACACAGACTAATAGGAAGATGACAGAAGAGTAGAGAACAGATCCTGAAAGGTAATTCCACCGTGACTCATGTTAAAATTTCAAATAAATTTTGCCAATTAATTACACTCAGCTTTCATAATTTCCTAAACATGAATCCAACAGGAATTGTGATAGCAGACATTGATCTTTTACTGATTATAGGAATTCAATTTTCTTAGAGCACTTTTGAGGACAATAATATGATTAAGGGTTCTCATGATTCCTGTTACATGGATAGGACACAATCACCAGGAGCCAAATTAAAAAAATATATATATTTGAAGTGTGACCTCTAGATTATAGCAGAAGCTTATACAGGGGGTAGCTGCCCAGTGGTATGGTGGATTCTGAAAAGCATGGAAACAAGTGAAGAAATTTTCTGGTCCAGTAGGAAAAGTTCATAATCAGTTCACAATTAATCCTGTTCTTTCAACTGTATAACAGCTTCTGAAGTTGATGAAAGAAAGAAATTTAAGTACTTCATTGAAACAGAAGAAATATGTTATTCATGGTGGCACAAGTATATTGCCACAGGAAAATATCCATTACTTTGATAAGACAACCATTCATGCTTTCCTCTGCCCTGCTAAAAGTATCCAGGAGGCCTTCACATTTTAGCCTATGGTGTACAATGGTAAATCCCTTGGGTGCACATTTTTCATTGGGGTCATGTTTTTGAAAAAATTTTCAGTAGAACAGGTAAGAACAGTTTGTTACATTCAGTAGGCAAATAATTCTTAGCATGCTTAATTTAGAAAATATCCAACTTCAGGGACATATCCCTGCCACAAATTCAGGGGTACAATTCCTGGGAGCATATCTTCCTACCAGATGCATTCACCTTAAGTAATGCTGACCTTCTGCTAAGACACCTCAACCAATTAGAAAGCTTTGATGACCTTTTCAACAGCCATGGATGGATTGCCTGGAATTCTAACCTCCCACCATGATTGCACTGCTTTAAAGGCATGCCTCACACTTAGGTGTGTGAAGAAATTTATGATGCTATACTTTTATGTACATATTCCATTATGAATGTTTTGACAGAGCTCCAAATACATGTTCCTTGAGAAGCATGACTCAACTGAGCTTTTGTCAGCTCAAAACATTCTTTACTTCAAGAGGACATCATATTTATGCAGATATGGCACATGTGAATGTATATCCAAACTTGAGTTTCTTGAACATTTCCTAACTTAAATTTGGACACATCAGAAGTAAGGCAGTAATTTGATTGTGGCACATGCATTCTGTGTAACAAGACTGTGTCCCCCTAGTTTCTTGGGAAGTAAGACTTGAGCACAGAAAGCAACAATATCACATTTGAAATGTTTTAATTGTAAGGTTCTCTCTCTCCTTACAGCATTTTAAATAATTCCCCCTGTTTGGGATATAGCATTGGCCTATGTCCAATATCTTGGAATCATTCCACGTCGTCAAGGCCACCACTTGTCCTTTGCTCAGTAATGTGTTCATTTCATGTCAGGAAAAACTGTTTCTGAAGGCAGCCTAGTGAATACTTAGTTTTATAACTATGTTCACATCAATGACTGAACTTAAGTGGTTTTATCCTATGAACAGTTTTTTTGCCAAGAGATGGGAAAGTAGTAAGCTTTGTGTACCTATGCAAATTTTGGAAATAAATAATATGGAAATGAAATCTATCAGTGAATTTTGCTTTGTCTTGTAGGTCATGTGCATACCAGAATTCTATATATCATGCTTCTATCTGGCAAACTAAGCTTCAAAATTATCCAAGTGTTTTGCATATAGCAGTGCCTTTCAAACTTTTCAGTGAAATGTACCAGATTATTAGACCATGACCTAAATTTTTCAGTAAAAATATTCAAAATTCATGTATAGTCATTAATGATTGAATTAACAATAAAGCAGCAAAGTTGTGAACCTGTCTACAATTTTTCTTAAATTGAGATTTGTTCATTTTACAAATGTCTCATACCAGTGACAAAAGCCAGAAGTACCAGTGCTGGCATGCAGACTAGTAGCTGAAAGTCATTGGCATATAGCATAAGAAAGGAAGCATAAGTAGTGAGGCCTTCTTTACTAATAATATTAGGAAAATGATACCCCAAAATACCAAAACTTGAAGTATGTCACAATCACTGCAACAAGAACAAATGAATAATATTCTAGAATGCCCTAGTGAGGTTAGAAAAAAAAACTTGAAGATTTGAGTCTCATATAATAGAAATTTATGCAAATCAGTTGGGGACTTCTCTTCCAAAATTTTTTTAATTTAAAATTTTAAAAATTTCACTTTCCAAAAAGAAAAAGTCCCAGCTTGAAAGGTTAGAGATATATAAATGTAAAGCATGAAATCACACTGTAACTCACTCAGTACAGCTGCTTCCAACAGCAAGCAATTCCCTTGCACCAATAGATGGGTCAAATATAAAAATGTTGAAGCCAAATTCACCTTTTTCAATTTTATCATTCCATTTCCTGGACCAGCTCTTCAGGCTCTTGGCATAGGACTTCTCTATCTCAGCCCTGTCTTGGAGAAGGCTGATCAGCTCCAGGCATAGATTATGCCCATCCTCAATACGTTTGGTTGTTCGCTTATAATTCCCTGGTTCCCAGAAAGAGTCTGATCGAGGAATGAGCAGAGCCTCGTCACTATTGTGTGACATGGTATCAGAATCTCCACGCCTGATAGGACCCAGCTTGGATGCTTCACTTCCACACACTCAGTAAAATCCAATACAGTCTCAACTTTGAAAGATCTGCCAGTTCAGGGCAGTCACAATGAAGATATTTCAGTGTTGAGGCATAACACTCACAGTACTCACATTCAAGGGAATGTCTAATCTTATCTGGAAAGAACAGGAAGGAAATTGCATTCTTTCTGAATTCCAATTCAACATCAGCGGCTTGCATTATCATGAGTCAGCGAGGCATTACACATGATCTACGCCTAAAAGTTCAGAAATGTCATGATCAGAATAAGATAAGAGTGCTAGCCAGGTGAAATGATGCAAACTTAAAGACTAATAGAGGATTATCTAAAATTACTTAATGAACTCACTTATTTTTCTTCTTTGTCTCAGTTTGATGCATAATATTCTGATATACAGGGTGATCTAAAAATACCTAGTAAACATGTGCATTAATATTTATTTTTCTGATTCACTCACTCAAAACTGAATGAATAATTTTGAAACAAAAATGTAAAATAAACACGAGTTTCATTGGTATTTTTTAGATCACCCTGTTTATGACTGTGAGTGGATATCACCATATCACCCTGATGACCCATCACATCCATGGAATAACAGAAAGATACACCGATGAGCAAGCAAAACAGGGGTTCAACTGTGATCAGAGAAAATCCATGAGACAGTTGGAACCAAGAGCATGGTTGTATGTTTCTCTGCACATGTAGGTCTTCATCTTTCTTCCTTTCCCCTACCTCCCTTTTCCTTCCTTTTCTTTTCAAGAAATGTAAATGATTCTCCACCTTTGTAAGACAAGCGGAGGAGTAGGTGACTCGATTCCTAAGTTGAGGATGAAGGTAACAAGAAAACTTTGGAGACACAGAGGGGCATCGAAGGTCTGAGTAGGAACATGGGGTTCAGACCCCAGCCCCAGGAAATCCAAAGGGCAAAGTTCCGACCTTGCAGCCTGCTCCAATAGAGATCTACTTGCTTTTTTTCAAGCCACAGATACAAGTGAAACACTACATCCTTCTTTAACGGGAGAAGTGAATCTCATTTGACAGATGCGATGCGCGTTTTCACCACCGCTGCTCAACTACTGCAGTAACATTACCACACTACTGTACTGTCTACCGTCAGATCGAGGTCATTATGACGTCACAACGAAGTAGTAGAGGGTGACGGTAACAGCGTACCAGCTAGTTAGTTTCGTGCGCTATTTTAAATCAAATAGGTTCGGACCTTTTGGATGGGCGAACACAGACCCGTCCCGAACGAATATCCTCGGTTCGTCCCTGGAGACACGATACATTATTGATGTCGTCGTCGTATATCAAAAGCGGATGTTACGAAACCTCCTATGTTTGACCTTAATACCCACCGTTTAATACCTATGCACCGCTGTCCTACATTCTGTAGCTGATCCACGACCCATGGGGGAGAGGGGGGGGGGGGGGGGGGGGAAGGAGGAAAAAATCGAACGCACAATGGCAAGCACGTGGATCGGCATTCGAGCAAGTCATATACGGTTCACAATGAAACATTACATGTCTGTGAGTTTCCAGATTCGTGCCTTCCGGGATCCCCCCACTGAGGGAATCTGGGTTTCTGGAAGGAAGACAGCACACTAAAGAGGAGGGGGGGGATGAGAGTCAACGACCCTTGGCCAAGCCGACATGCTTCCACGCTTCTCTATCTTCTCATTCACAGGAATCTCCACTACTTTGGTACACGGCTCACGCACGGAAGCCCACCAATGACCCCCCGGTATCCGGCCAAATAACCACCACTTTCCGTACATCTCGCTGTCACTGTTTGGGAGGGGGAATGCGGTTCATGCGACATATTTCTCTCCCCGTCTCAGTCATTTGTCTCGAATTGGAATACACAGGAGAACTGTGGTTTCCCTAACCGTTACGCGACACACACACATACACAGTCAGATGAGACCCTGACGGTTAGACGGAATGCGGTCTTCATGAACCACCTGCTTCAGGGAGTGCACCCTGCGAAACACTGCACTGATACGACCTGAGCCTCAGTCCTAGTCCTGGGATTGGGTCGTGCGTTGGCCATTTGAAGCAGCGTCGACGACCTTTGCCAAGACCCGGAAAGGAGAAGGGCTGCAGCTCTCCCATCCCCTCTCGTGCCTTCCGAAACAATCCAAGCGTGGAATGGAATTATTTACATCAGCCTAACCCTGTCCCGATGTCTTGGAAATCGGACTGTCTCCTTTGACTCCTATGCGGCTACGAAGAAAACCACCAGTTGGGACTTAGGAGAGGGAGACATACGTGAGAAAGACAGGAAGCGCGTGGAATGCAGCAGGGATTCCTTCTGATGATTGTGATAATTAGGATGAATCACACACCAGCCTCTCACAGTCACCTCTTTCTCTCACTCTCTTTCTCGGACCGAGAAGACTCGGAATGAAGATCCGGGCATGGAGCTGGAAGGGAGTCTGACCGACCGACAAGCCACTCCTGCCCTCAGGCACAGAGTGAACGGCCAAGCTTTTTTTTCTTCTGTTGGAATCGATGCGCCCTGTTCTCTTTCTCATCTTCATCCCCAGTGCAGGCATGGCATTTCGATTACTCACACAAATCTGGCCGCCGCACGCTCATGACTCGACTCGTACTCTCTGGCGCACGGAGGATGTGGCAGGAGAAAGGAAGAAATATTTTCAGGAAACGGAAATTCGCGAAGAAATGCCTGATCGAAAACTCAGAACGCGGATGCGATGCGTGCGCGCATGCCCACCTCTCCATATGAAATCGCCGGGTCACCTCGGCACTGGAGACACCTGGAAGCTTTCCTTCCAGTCATGAGATCACCTCGTTCGTAAAATCGTGATCCCATGTAGAGATCATCTTCCTCGATTACGATAACCGTTTTTAAAGTCAATGCGTCCATCACCTTTGCGAAATGGAGTTTTAAACAAATGATTGTTTTGATAGCAAATAGGCACGATTCTACAGCTTTGACAACCAAAAACAGCATTACCCAGCACATTGCCTGGGAGTCGCTGAATATGAATTTCAACTCCCTTAACGCGTCGAGTCTCAACTCGTAGACTTTGCTCTAGTGATTTGGCTACGAACTCGTAGATCTAGATATAGTGCTCCTCTTCCTTATTCGCCCCATTTTTCATAATGCCTTTTCGGCGCCCTATTTCCCAAGCTCGTCGCGATAAAAAAGTAATAACTCTAGTCAACACCATAGTGCATAATAATCGTGAACATCACTCAAAATTACGCAAAAGCCTCGATCGATTCCAGATAATCTCACACGACATTTCTCGAGCGGGTAGGTTTCCGGGGAAAAAAAAACCATCAAAATAGATGACGTAGACGGATGAATGAAGCAGGAGATATCGAGCACTCAGATCCCAGACGGACACAAACTGCGGAAAAAAGGAAATCGTAGTGGAGACTCCCCCCCACCTCGAACCATATCTCTTACATGTTACGCCAACAAAATCGTGGGAAACGAGATGGGCAGAAGCAAACCAAGAGGGGTACTACAACCAATTCAGGAGAGGAAGAAGATGGCATCAATACATCTACGTCTAGGCCAGCGCCACTCGTGCGGCTTGTATTGAATGCCACCTGTGTTCACGACTGGCATTGAAGACTCCATATTACTACACTGCAAACATCCACACATATAGGCCTACCGTACAGGGTGTTCCACAATGATGGACCCCCTGTACCGAACATCCTGGGAAATATATCAGAAAACTAATTTTGCTGTTTGAAACAGCACAACGTTCTACTTCTTTCTGTTCTAGGGTGACTGCCTGTATTCAAATGGTAGAAGCTGTTTCGGTGGGCTGATGATTCGAGCAAGAACTTTCAGATGCTAGTGTTGCAAGAGCATCTTTCATTCCTGTATTACAGGAAGACGGAGTTTGGAGTAAGGAGTAAGGAGTTTGGGCAAAAAAAAAAAATTGGGAAAGATGACCAAGATCTAAGAATCTACGAGATAGACTTTCACTTCGTCCCAGTCTGCGCATTCCAGGGTAACGAAATGAAAGATACAGGCACCATGAGCTTCTCGAGTTCTTGTCGGATCCTATCAATCCACTGAAACCGCTTTTACCATTAGATTTTGGGCAGTCACCCTGGAACCGAAAGACTCAGGAGATATTGCTGCTTCGAACCACAGCATTAGTTTTCTCCTTCCCTGGCTGTTCTGCACAGGGGAATCCATCATTATGGAATACCCTGTACATACGTGTATGCATCCGATAGCCACTCACGCCCTATTTGAGGGGAGATAAATGTGGAAGGAACTAGCAGGCAAGCACTGCGAGGCCGTAAAGCGCGACGGAAATGCCAGGTCCTGAGGACAATGAATTCCTACGTTATCGGACTGGGATGAGAGGGGAGGGGAGGGGGATAAAAACACGCACACGCACATCACATGCACACACAGACCTCCCCCCCCCGGCCCATCACTCCCTCATCAGATGGTTTCCTTGACTACCGTCAAGGGCTAGTTCTTTTCCTGAAATGCCATGGGCAATTTTAAATATTCGAAATGACGCAGATCTACTCCGTATGCTTATGAGGCAGGCTTGGAAGGCCTTCAAGCACAATGGCTTACAGGGAGAATGCACGAGTGGGGTAGACCCTCGAATCTCATCATTCCATGTCAGGATTCTGCATGGATTAATTTCGATTAGACGCAATGACTCACGCCGATTTAATTGTTCAACATCTCTGTTCACACTCCTCCCAGGCATAAACAATAATGTAATGCTCAGTTCGCAAAGTAAAATTTCTTATAACAAAAGAACTGATCGAAACGAAAAGCACACTTGGAAATGAAAATTGCAGGGTGAATAAGATTTAATGGCTATAGGAATTATATATATTCCGTCAAAGTGCTTCTTTCACTTTCTCAAGTCTTTTACATGCCAAAAATATTATGTAAGAATCCTTACACTGTGAACCGAGCATTACGGTTAAGCCGCACTCAATAAATTATCCGTCCCAATATTATCCAGGCATCGCATATGGATTTGAGAGTATCGAAAATTCAATGGTTTAGAGAACATTTGAGAGAAGCAAAGAGACGGAATAATCTAAGAGGTACACGCGTGCCATCTCTTTGGCAAGATTCAATGAATAGTTCAGGGGGGAACAAGAGGAGCAGTGCAGTGGAGCTGAGCTTACCACAACTACATTTTTTTTTTCTTTCCCATCAAAAAATTCTCCCTTCAACTCCCCGTGACTCCTGATTGACACCATACAACATCTGTGAACGCGATGATGCCCACGTAATCGCAACATTCCCCTTCCTTTCGCAGCTCGCTTCCCTCCAGATTCATAATGAACTACCTATGAGGCCAACTTAATGCGGCACCATGCACGCCGACTCCTACAAAATAGGAAAAGACAACACTCAATACAGTGACCTTGAAACGGAAATTCCCGCGCAGGCTGCAGAGGATGCCACTAACGAAAACCTGCCTATCAATTCCAAACCAAATGAAAAAAAAAGTGAAAGCACCAGAGAAGCTAAATAGTTCAAGATGACCGCGATCAGTGGAATATTACCAAGACATAGCGAACACCAATGGGAGATTGAACATCAATTCAATGTGATTTAATCTGACTTCCTCATAAGCTACTATGGTACATTGGTACATAAGCTACATTGGTTTGACCGGATTGATTACATAACGACTTATTCGACTTAACAACCTGTACTTAAATGTAGCCTTTCACTAAACGGAACTCAAAGATACACGTTTTACAGCACAGAGATACGTCTACACGAAGATATTGCATTTTAACCAGTCAAATTGGTAATTTTAACTGGGGTATTGCTGCTGGCTAACGCATGTGGGCTGCGAGTACGTACTTGGGATACCGGCTTGAGGAGTTAAGTGAGGCATTGACGTTATTTTGCCCCATTATTCTGCGAATGCAATAATTGTTCATCTTAATGTGAACTGCAGGAAGAAACAGGTTTCTCACACATAATCTATTTTCAAATATGGTAAATGTGCATAAGATGGTCAAATCCCCAAATCAATCTCAAATTAAGTTCACAAGATTAAACCAGACTACATATCTCCAATCATTTTTCAATATGGACAAATACAAGGGTTGCGCTAACTGATACTCATTTTTTTTGTCAAGATAGCAAAAAAAGAAAATTTTCAAGAATTCATCCACATATTCTACAACATTTGATGCATTTATAAACAGAAAAACGAAACGAAATGCTATTTTTCAACATAATCGCCATGAGGACCAATGGCTCATTGTAGCTTTCAGAGCATCATCTTTGGGGAATTTCTGATCATAGAAAGTCTTTTAGGTGTACAAAGTTGTAAAAATCTGATAGTTTAAGATCACAGTTGTATAGGGGTAGGGAAGCACTGCCCACCCTTTTTTTTGCAATTGCATTGTTGCATGAGCCATGCGTGGCCTTCAATTATCATGATGCAATATGTCGTGCACTTGCCAAGAGACATTACAATCAATTGTTCCCAGCTATAGTGTAGTTTAACCCTACACTGCATGGTGTGCCAAATATGGCATGCTATGCTTTGCATTGAAATGTATTACAGTACAATGGAAAAACAAAAAATGAAAGAATTTTTTCATTATTTTTTTCATCAACTACTTGGAAAAATACGAACGTCAAAAATTTTTTTGTCCATCAAAAAATATTATGCATCATAGGGCTAATATTTCCTCATTGGGCAGAGAGTCAATTATAACACCAGCTGCATCCCAAAACACACTAAGCATAACCCTTTGAAACTTTAAAGAACTGTTTCCTATGTCAGAAATTCAACAAAGATGATGCTGTGAAAACTGCAGTGAGCCGTTGGCACTTAATTCTTGCGTGGGTGTTTCTCTTCTTGGTAATATCCACTTTTCTTGCCCCCCTAATCTTATTTTGTCTTTTCCTTCCTTGTTTAACACTTTCACTTATCCCCCTACCTTTTCATGCCCTATGTGAAATTTCAATGGTATCACAAAGCAAGCTTTGGTATAATGACACTATCATTCAGGTTTTTCTGCTTAGTTTTCAACAGAAAGTTATTATTGCAGGGTAACAGCATGAAAAGTATGATTTCCATATGTATGAAATGGAAAGCTTTCAACCAATGTGTCCTCCCAGCAATAACAACAATGGTAGCAAGATGTGGGCTCTAACCAAGAAACTCAAGAGAAAACTGCAAACTGCTCAACTAATATAACTAAGAACTCAATATATATTGGGGAAAAGAGACAAGATGCTTTTAGGAATGGCTCTGTAGTTGCAAGCCATCTACACATGAACTTGGCCTTCCAAGCTTTGAATAGTCCAGGAAGAGGATTAATTAAAAGAACAGATACAAGATACAAGAATCTTTCAGAAAAAATGGGACCCATTGAAGACTTTGGTACAGAGTGAGTGAAGGCTTTTTTTAAATGTAGTTTCTCTTATTCTCATTTGATAAAATAATTCACAGCCCTAATGGAAAGCAATTTTATTCTTCAATACCTATGTTTAAAAAACTTGTTCCTTCCAAAATTTGAATGTATTGAGAAAAAGATAATGAATAAAAATTGGAGCAAAATTATTCATGAATGAGGGTAGCAAAATGGCTGCTGGTATTGCCCATGTGAAAATGGGATGAAAAGTTCCAAAGTCCTCACTTAAAAGTTCTCCAGTGAGGATTTCACTTGTGAGGGCTGTCAAGTGTGGTTTCATGTTAAGTGTTTGGATACAGCAAGTGAATGGGGGTAAGAGTGACATGTCTTATTTATGTCAGTCCTGCTGAAGCAATGCAGGGACAACATAAAGATGGTGGATAAGCTTGTGAACGGGCTAAATGGAGAAGACTCATTGCAGTAACAATTGACGAAGATTCTTCAGATTTTCTCATATACCAATGATGAAATGCTTTCCCAATTCCTAGTTGCCATTCAAGAAGAAAAAGTGATGGAACAAGAAAGCACTCATATAAGGGAGCAAATTGACCAGCAAGAGAGAAAGACAACAAGGTAAGGAACAGTGCTCATGATGCCCAACCTAAATGCAAAGGGTTTACTCGTTTAGGTGGGAGAGGGTTTGATTGAAGTGGTCAAGAAGCTAAGTACAGCTTTTGCAGTCCCTATGGAGGAGGATGATATAGAAGGTAGCAATCAATTGTCTATTTGAGACAATTGTCTTAAGAAACAATCCAAGCAAAAAGATAGGTGATTCTACAATTGACAAGCAATAAGAGAGATACAGGGGAACAATGAGTTATATAAGAGAGATGGCAACCTCATGTACATCAGGCAAGAGGATGCATTGCATGCAAAAAGCAAATGAGATTTGAAAAGAACAGAAGGCATTTGAAAAACACTCCAGCTACAAGAACAAAGACCTATACTGGGGCCATTTACAGGTCTCCTAAGCTGAGTTTATGGACTTATTTAGAATATCTCCAAAGGAATTCTGAAACCTGACAATAATTCATTGGATGATAATGCCTAATAACTAATAACACTTTCTCTTGATTGGACAAAGACTTTTAAAATGATAGATCCAAGGCAGAAGAGACTTAGCTAACTCTAAGAAGTAGTACATCAGAAGTTCTATGAAATTATAAAGGTAATGCAGTTGTATCCCCTTTAGGAAATGTCAAGATAAGTGAAAAAGACAGAAAAAGACTTGGATATGATGGTTTGCCAAGCATCACTAACCCAAGGATGTCTGATTGAATTATTATAAAGGATGAGTCAAAAGTTCTGTCCACCTTTTTGAACATTAATAACTTCTCAATGCTAGATCTGATAAATATGCAGTTTTCACTTTTCAAAAGACATGGCAATTTTTGATCTAAAATGGATTTTTGCATTATTTATCCAATGGTGTCTGGAAATGAAATTTCTATTCTGGGGGTCATGTAAATGCAAAGTCACCTAAAAATAAAAACATGCTTGCAGCACTATGTCTAATTGTTCAAGTATCAGAGGGTGTCCAGATTAGGGAAAGACTGCTATAATTCCTGATTCAAATTGATATGAGCTATCAACATGCAACTGACATTTTCTTACATAAATTTCTTCTTAAATTGTCGAGCATTTGCAGTAATGTTGAACGAATGCAACTTGCTTATCAATGGTCAATCATTCATTAGCCATTTTCCTCAATTCTCCTTAAACTGGAATTGTTCACAGCCAAGGCATGTGGATGCAGTGCCACAAGGGTGTTTTCAGGTGCTTTGTATAACCCCCCAGAATAGGAATTTCATTTCTGGGGATAAAATAGGAAAAATAAAGCAAAAATCCTTCTGTAAATATAGAATTACTTTGTCTTTTAAATGGTGAAAACTGTATCTTGATCAGATCCAGCATTGAGAAATTATTCATTTTCAAAAGGTAGGCAGGACTTTTGACTCACATTGAACATATATCCATTGGATAGGTCATGGGTCCCATGATTAAATAACATGTATTGATTAGATTTTTGAAGAGAACATTCTTTTTATTAGAAGAATGTCCATGTAAGAAATCTATGTTAATTATTGTACATATTTCCAGAAAAGTTGTTTGATTTATATGGATACAAAAGGCCTGTCATGCACCCTAGATTAATAATATAATTTGAATTCCAAGATGATGTTCAAGAGAAAAATAAAAACATAAGGACAGAGCATAAGATCCCAAGCAAATGTAAACTTTATTGGATTATTTTCACTATGAATTTGTCAAAAGCTTAGGCAACATGAAAGATACAGGGTTAGCCATTGATGAACATGTAAGAGGAAACAAGCACACTTTCTCTAAAATTATATGAAAGAAAATTCTAATACTGGAGCCTCATAGGATAATCAACATCAATCAGAGCAGGCCCACTCACAAAAAAAAAAGAAAAACTAATTGCACCACTCCTATAAAAATATCATGTTTTTGTCTGCTAGATTAACTTAACATGAGGTTATTGTCCTACCCATGGAACAGCAGACTAAGTTTGAAGGCTGCAATGTAGAGGAATGGAAAGAGAGACTTACAATCCAAACACAGGTTAAAAGCTTTGGCCTAATTCATCCAGGAGGAGGAGGCTCTACTGAATAAGAATACTAAAGCCAATCATGTCAGAAAACGAGTTCCACTTACTAAAAAACTCTCTGCCTTTACAGGCCTCAGGTATTTCCTCTTTCTTTCATCTGAAATATTTACCATGATTAATGCATAACTGAGCAGGAGCTCATCCAGGTGGCACACAGTTTTTAGTGTGCTGGGAGTCACATCACACTCCCCACAGTGCAAAATATTAATTGACAGCATCATGTGACAGGCTGCTGAACAGTCAATACTGGATGTGCTGACTTTTGGGTTCAATTTATTGCATCATGAAAAGCTTCCAGCACCTTAGTTTCTCCTTAAACACTCTGTATTTTCTGCATTAATTATTTACATATTCATTTTTTTAGCCAATACACTATGACTAAACCTAAGTTAATTGCTAATTCTGCACGCATTGGTGTTTCCAATTGCCTCTTGGGGAACCTAGCTTCCACCCTACACAGGTTAACACTTTTGTCCCAATGAACATACTGGTATGTCTGGCCTGGTCCATTATGGCACACACAGGACGTACTAGTATGCCCCTCAATTTTGTGTTAATATATTAAATCATTAAAATGTGGTACATTGTTGTATGAACTGTAGTGCAATCCTAGTTCATTGCCCTTCACTAGATGACAGAGCACTTCCTTCAAATCACCTCCACAGCAGTGGAAGGACAGTAATACTTGACCAGGTGAACATATGTTCAGTGTGCCAAAATGGTGAAACCATTGCCTGGGACATCTTGTCACACTGCTTGCAAAAACCTACATGTTTTGTGCATTTATTCATAAGTTTCCATCAATGATTCTAGATCTGAAAAGAGGAAGCATGACAGTGGTCACAGTGACAATGGGCAAGATTTTGAAGCTGATGAAGGTGTTCAGAGTTTTAGTAATTTTGAACATTTTGAAAAGAACTTCACATTTCCTCTCATAACTATATGGAACTTTTTCTTTTCTTGAAAATATTTTTCTTCATTTGAAAGATGATATCTTATAACAAGTAAAACAATAAAACATCTTGTCCTAATAAACTTTGATCTTTTCAAAGTAAGATAATTAAAAAATTCATGTTTGTGTCTATTTTCTTTTTTGAGATATTAATTTTTTGCTAATGTCTAAAATCGCCCGTTTTCTGCGCCCAGCGAAGGCATTCGGAGCGAAAGTGTTAATCCTTCAAGTGCTGAGTTCCGACCTGACCTCTTAGGTGATGATCGTATTGTGTATGGGAAAATTGTCTGAAGGGTTAATGAATATAATTAATGACAAAATTGGACTGGATGTTAAACTGTATTCGTATTTACAAATCAGTACCTCGCTCCTGTCACCTGATTCACGTCTTCACTTCTGATTGCAGATGCAAAGCGCAAAGCACCATGTAACTTAGCCAAACCGCCATCGCCATTGGGTCAACGCATGGGCAGCTTCGCTTGCACCTGTCTGGTTCATTTTTTAAAGTCCTTGGCATTAATGAGTAAGCAAATACCCTGGAACACTTTTGTTACAATCGGTCTATCGATCTACTAAGAGGAAGGCTTCATGGATGAATCTGCACGAAAACAATTGTTCGTTGTTTCTCGATTACGTGCAAATGCTGTACTCTCCGACATGTCCTGGCCAGTGAGATCGAAGCTGACAAATAAACATGGTCGCTGCCATGCCATGCAGCGCGATCTGCTGTCACACGAGAAGTGGGTGTCTCGTTGCGCTGTATTTATGAACTCATTTCCTTGACTGACTCAAATGTTAACATCCATAAAGTATACCCATTCTCCAGTTTCATTCCATCAGTGATTAGATAATGGTTGGAGCAACGCATCCGAAGGACAGTATGTCGCTGCGGCACCGAATGAGATTGAAGCAGCAAGTGCTGAGTTTACATTTCAATCAAGATTATGGTGAGAGACGCGATGCAAAGATTCGTAATTGACAGCATTTTCTGATTCGCATAATAGTTATAATATATTAAGTAGCTTTTAAAATTGTAGTTAATGACACTTTCACATCCGACGCTTGTTGATTAACCTCCATCAACCTTACATTCCTTTCTTCATGTCTAAACCGTGCCATCTAACCTGCGGTAAGGATCGCGACATACGACAGTATTTGGGGGTGGCGTTGGAGATGGAGTATTACTTTGAGTGTGACAAAAGGAGTGTGTTACTGTCAACCACTAAGGACATGTTCAGCTACAGAATTTCAATATCCCTTCAAAGGAGATGATAAAGGAGACCTGAAAAGTTTAAAGCAAACTGCATGATTTGTGCTCAATAACTGTTGGGATATCCAGTGGTCTTGTGCCTATGTTTGACTGGCAGAGCTTGCAAAAAATATTAGATGAATTATGATTAATAAAATCATTACCCATCACACCATAACTTGATGTAAGGACATGTCTTTGCACTGGCACAGTTAGTGGACCCCCATTATTTTCTCCCAGGTTCAGTGTCAAAGGCCAAATAGTGAGAAAGTCAACCTATTTTGGAGAATGATGGGGCAGTTGGGTTAGAAAAGGGTTGCAGCCAAAGGCTGTGATTATTTTCTATCCCAACTGACCCATCATCCTCCAAAATAGGTTGACTTTCTCACAATTTCAACCCAACATAGAAGGAATGCAGCTCCCTTGGTATTTATTCCTTGTTAGTAGTTATGTAGTGCACTAGGGCAGCGGTTCCCAGACTTCTTTGAATCGCGACCCACTTGCTGACGTACAGAAAATTTTGCAACCCACAGTTCGGGAACCACTGCACTAGGGTATAGTGAAAACCCAAAAGAGCTGATGAAACGTTAGTCAAAGTACCCCTAAAGTAAATACATTATTCAGTGGGAGTATAAACAATGGTGCTTATTGTTCCAACGAAAATGGGTATTCTCTAGGGTGTAAAGTTGTACACCGTCCCCCATGCAGGGACTGCTTTGTTTAAGCTGTTTTTTTTTTTTCTAAAGATAGGGGGAAAACAAGGAACATAGAATGATATTTTTGTAGAATTATCACTTCCAGCATTTCTCAAAGCCCATAATGACCAGTCCTAGGGGTAACCATGTTATTTTGCCCCCCTCTGTAAGAACCTGTCTTCAAGGGGCAAATTATGGTAGGAATAATTCATTAGTGATGGAAAACTGTTATGTATGGCCCCCCAAAATGTAACATGCCATAGTAGCACATGTTGCAACTTGACTCTTAACAGCTCTCTGCACAGTCAAATGGATGCATTCCATGACTTGAACATGGAATTTCCCCTTTAACCCTGTAACCTACACAGCCAGCCTCAGCTGTCCTTGTACCTAACTCCCTTCTCTTCCTCTCTGATGATCTGGTTTCTCACAGCATGTGAATTGGTCTCTTTATAGGCCTGCATTACTTTCTTTCCTCACCAGGAAATTCTTGTCCCATCCAATCCTTTTGCTAAGGGCAGCATTTTCTCAAACAGAGGGAGGAGCACTGGTCCAAGATTGGTGCGTTCAAAACATACCACCCGCTATCCTGCTGACACATTTTCTTGCACAAAAATAACATTTGAATTGATTTGCATTTTTGCTCATGTTCTACAATTGCTGGAGAAAAATGAACAAGTATTTTGGGACATTTCAAGGATACAAAGAAGTTGTTGCAATGAAAAACTTTGCCTTGCTATCTGCTACTTCATGAACTGCAAAGAATCTCAAAAAATGGTGCATTCTTTTTTTTGCCTCACCTGGTATATTCCACATACACACACAGTATTGGCTGTGAAGTATGGACCCCTGCGTATGTGAAAATATGTTTGGCTGAAGCATGCATTTATTACAAAACTGGTCTTAATGCATTGTGCATGTATGAAAGAGTTCCCATAGATATAGTATGTGATCCACATGATGCCAATTTCACAAATTGGCTGAGTTAGTACAATGTGTTAATGCAAATATTTACATTAACTTTTATGTATTGCCTATTATCCTGCATGGTACCTTGCATATGTTTCCAGATTAAGTAATGGAAGATATTATGCTACTGGAAGTAACATGTTAAACTTGACCCTTTCACTGCTATAATTGAGTTAGCTGAAGCTTGGAAATGTGTATCTTCTTATGACATTCCTTCTTGTGCTTCTTACCTGAGATTTTTCAGGACAATCTGAACCAGTGCAGTTATATCTTACATAGTAAGATAAGTGAGGGAACATATATTTTTTTATAAGTAGGACCCACAATGCTGCACAAGAAGTGAAAAACTTAGAACAGAGTTATGTAAAGAAAAAGAATGTTGCAGTGAAAAGGTTAATTTCAGTATACTGCACTCTAACAGAAACTCTTGGGAGCCTCTTACAAGTCTTGGAAGGGAATTGTGCCATAACACTGAATCATGAGTGCAGCTAACTAAGTCCCAGATTCCCATAATATCAACATTTAATGATAATTTGTGACTCACTTCCTTCCAGAAGTGCAAGCATTGCCTGTCATTCATTGGCAGGTCATAGTTCAGCAACTTAAAAAATCTGCCCCCTCTGTTCACAGAAGGCCTTCATATTTAAAATCTCAGATGTCTCGATATGGCAGAAGTGCAAATTTCCTGCACAACTTCTGCAGTCATTTTTATTATTTTATGAGGATGACATGATATTGCAATGTTTCATATGCGATTTGCTACATATATACGTACTGCTAGGTGCAATTTATATATGCCCTCCTGTATCTGAGACGGACAGATTAAAGTCATATGAAAGTCAGATGGACAAATACTGAGTGGCACAACAAAAGTATCTTGTTTGAGGTTTCATGAAACCTACTGTTGAAGTGTAATAAAAGGGTAAAAATTTTTAATGAAATGGCATTGAATGTAAGAAATTGTTAATCTTGCTCGATATCCTTTTCTGAGGGGTAGAGGCTTCTTCCATGCAAATTATGTGATTACCACAGATAATGGGCACAATTTAAAATATTATTTAAATGATGCAGTGTTTCCTCAAGTATTTTTTTTCTGCTTCTTAGGAATCTTTGCTTGCTGTATGGAGAATGGATTGAGAATCTTCAATGTTGAACCCTTGACAGAAGAAGGACACTTGAGTGAGTTCTATGTGCAGAAACATTTTATCCATGTTGTGAAATAGGGAGTTCTGCTATTCTTAAATGCTGGCCTTTGGAAATATAAAGGAAAACTAGTCTCTCTCTGCTACTTCAATAAATACATTTTGTCAGCAGTCAGGTAGAGCAATAGAAAGGAGACAGTTGTGGCCAATAGGTCTCATGCAATACTTGGGCTTGATTGGTCTGGTGAACACAAGGTAAGATACCTTGACTCAGGTAGATGGACACCATGGCTACTGTAGCTGGTGGCCATGTATTTATTTTTCAGTGCTTGTTCTGCCTGCAGCTGTTCTTACATGCATGGGTTACACTGTATTTCTTATGGCAATACAGCATTTCACTTTATTTCATATTTGGGTTGCAAAATACAGAGAAGGGGTCCATGTTTGTAAATCCTACTAGTCTATGAGTCGGCTCCAATTTGGTGCAAAGCAGGTGTCCACCAGACCAATGAGGCCCTAATATCTCAGTCGATGACCCATTTATTTGTTGTTACTTTTGAAGTCGTACAGGCTTATTTATCATTTTGTCCCTCCTGTTCCTCCTCATGGTTTCAAGATGTCTTCTTTGGAGCAGGTGTTGAAGCAGTGGGTAGCATTCGCTCATGTTCCCTCCTACACCGAACAAATCTTATTGCTCTTGTTGCTGGTGGAACAATGCCAAAGTTTGCAGAGAATACTATCCTCATCTATGATGACTTGAAGAAGAAGTTTGTTCTGGAATTTACTTTCACATCACCTGTGCTATCTGTGAGACTCCAAAGAGACCGGTAGGTTGAACATTCTTCCTTGTATGAAGCTCTGCCAGGTTGGTTTGAAATTTTTTTGTCATAATAACATGGAGAATTTATACTTTTTTCCCTTTATTAGGCTTATTGCAGTACTGCAAAATCAGGTTCATGTCTTCTCATTTCCCAACAATCCACGGAAACTGTTCTCTGTTGATACACGAAATAACCCCCAAGGCCTGGTAGCAGTGAGCCCACTCATCTCGTCTGAAAGACAACTTCTTGCATTCCCTGGCATGAAAGTTGGCTCGGTGCAGCTTCTTGTGAGTCATCTCAGTGTAGCTCCTGTACTAGAACATTCTTATGTAGGTCTTGTCTAATGAAATTCTCGTGCTGATTGCTAAAGGAGGTTAGAATTTATTTTGATCCTGGTTCAGTAATTAGGTTACAGGCCCAGAGCCTCAGTCTAATCTAACAGTTGTAAACAGTTCCTACACCAGAAGTTGTTCAAAACCAATAGGTTCTTGCTTGGGAATTAAGAAATAATGCAAATTTATCAAAATACATTCTCTGGGGAAATTTTGTATCCTGCTCTTTTTTCCTAAGAAAAGGCCAGATTCTATAAAATATATATATGAAGTCTTCTGGTGAGATTTTATGCTGGTTTAGGCACCAGGCAAGAGTATCATGTTTTTTCAGTTAAGTAAATCTCTCTCACTCACTAAAAAGACACATTGACAGAGTGTTCAATGTCATTTATTTCTGGCAGTTTAATTTCTATTCCCCCAGTTGCTATTATTACTAGCTCTCTTTTTCTGATGAACCAGGAGTGATCAAGAGAACCTAATGGAAATGGGTGGAACTAAGTCTTTCAGGCCTATGACTTCTGCTGAAAACTTAATTACCAAGCCCATTTGTCAACATCTTAGCATTTTGATTAGTAAGTTTTCAAAATAGGGATTAGATGTACACCTGGTGGGATTCACAGTTTGTCACACAACACTATGATTTTTAGTTTTATGTCTGTTGTCATATGGATCATGAAATAGGATTGCACGTTGGGTGCTATCCAAAACGTTACTAGTTGATGTGAATAAGACCAGATGACAATTTTCCAGGTTGATGTCAAGGATTTTTTTGAGATACCCTATATGTCTCCTATTTTCTCCTCTTATCTGGCTAATCCATGCCTTCATACTAATTAATATCTGGTCTCACTAAGCAAGTTCAGAGAACTCAGAACATATAAACCTTTGTAGTTTCTTTTTCCTTACTTCACCCATTTCTGTTGTACCTGAAATGTTGCCTTTCTCCCAAGGGTAATATCAATCAGTGTATAAAAAAATATATCTCCTATGGATGAGAGGAAAGGGTTACCACAAAGAATCTCTTGATGTCCTCATTTTGCCTCATACTATTCTCTCCATGATTAAAAGGTTGTAAGGTTTTTTGAGGTTTTGTTTCTGGCAATGTCATCAAAATGAGCTAATCTGTACCCCATTGAATACTCTACATACAGGGTGGCCCCTAAGTAATGATCACTTAAAGCATTTTCATTCATATTTGTGTGTATGGCCACCACCATGTTCCAAACACTTGAAAGCATCTCCTCATTCTTCCAGACATTTTCTGCAGAATGTTAAGTGTGGCATATGCCATAGTAGCTGTCACTGCAGCTGAAGGCTGCTGTGACCTCTGTGACATTCCTGAAAAGCATGTCTGATGTTTGGGACCTTCTAGTTGGTCCTGGTTTGTTTGTGCATCTGCACAGAGGCCACAAGTCTCTCGTAAATACCAGGATACTGGACAAAATATCCAATAAATGTTTCACTTTTCTTTTTATGCTTCTGGATCCCAGAGAAATCCAATCTCCTCTCACCTTCTCCACTTCAGGAAAATTGAATCCCATTCTACCTTGACTCAAAATAGTTGGGAGTCTTACAGTATCTATGAGCCAAATTTATTGTCAGCCAGGTTCACTCAAAAGAGTTTAGTGCACAAAATGGCAAGCTATTAACAATGAACTATTGAGGGAAAATAATAGTAGAATGTTGGCTTTGAAGGTTATCAGCATTTCATCATAAGAGCTGAGCACTTGTTTGGAATCATTATAATTTCTTTTTCAGGACTTGCTGACTACAGAAGCAGATATCTCAAGTGCACCAAACTGCATAAATGCCCATAGGACTGACATAGCCTGTATTGCCCTTAATCAACAGGCCAGCCTACTAGCTACAGCCTCATGCAAAGGCACGCTGGTCCGTGTCTTTGACGTGTATTCTAAAGTACAACTGGTTGAGCTGAGGCGAGGCTCAGATCCTGCCACACTCTACTGGTAAGTTAAAGGGAAGGGGAGGAGAATGTACCCATTTCACTTTTTCATAGTATTGCTAGAAAATGGAATTCAGGATGGCCCAGTGAAAAATGTCCACTACTATTGGAATCCTGGATGCCTGGTGTGGGGTTCACTATATGCTAAATGATTGAAAAGCTTGTTATTCCTACAACGTTTGCATGAAATTTTTGATTCCCAAAACAAACTGAGTCAGATAAAGTGTCATAGATGCTCATCTCTTACAGTGTTTTAAAAAAACTTAAATCTGTGTGGGAGCAGTGGCTATATCTAAATATGGCCCAATGAGCTTCTTCCAGGCCACAATCCCATTTTTGTGTTGAGAAAGTGGAGGCATTGGCGATGTTAACTTATTGTCAGGTAGTCCTGAAATAGTGTTGAATGCAGTAGATAAAGAATTAATCAAGATGTTCTGGGAAAAGATGCCCAGTATTTTTCTTTGGAGGTAAAGTACCAGCTCCTTGGCTTTCCAACCCTTTTCTTCACAATACATCTTAATCTTATGCATGTTGCACATCACCTGCCTCTTACTCATGTCTTATTGATTACTCCATTTTCCTATCCTCTTACTAAATATAAGGGCCTCCTACTTGATCATTTGAGTTTCACCCATTCTCAGCCCATGAGATTCAAATGTTGCTCATTAACTTCACAATTTTCAGTGTATCCACCTTTGATTCAATTGTTTTTCTTGCAGAAATATTCAAACTACAGAAATAGGGGGGAAATAACTATTTTATAAATGGGCAAAAAAAGGACAGGCAATATAGAATGTTTTGCTTTGTTCCTTTTCCCTTTGTGTTCATTTGTTCAAATGTTGCACAAGTTCAGGAAGCGTTTCTTTGGAGTCCTGAGCTTGGAGCATCCCACAAGCTCAGTTTGAAATGAGAAAGCTTCTTAACACATTCACTGCTATATACATGTTTATAATGACGTAACCAGTGAGCCTACTATGACGTGATATGTATCAAATGTTACAAAGACTCTCAATGTTTGTTTGTAATTGATGTGGGAAAGTGTTTCACGCTTGTGCTGCCAGGAGAGACTGTGTTGCAGAAGTGGTGACTCCACAACAAAATTCTCAAATTTGGCTCACATTCTCTTCCGATACACAAGGTTGACCCATGCTTTTCCCTTTGCAGATACAACCTCTATCTTCAAACTGCCGACACCAACTGTAAATGGTCTTCCTAGCTGGTGGATCAATTCTGAAATGTATGTGGAACAGCCGTTGCACAGTTGTTACAGAGTTGGTCTTTCCAAACTGCAGGACACAGAACACCTTTTGTTGTGGAGCCGCCATTTTTGCAACATGGTCTCCCCTGGCAGCGCAAGCGCAAAACACTTTCCCGCGTCTAGTACAAACAAACTTTGAGAGTTTTCCTAACAATTGATACATATCACATCATTGTAGGCTTACTGGTTACTTCATTATAAACATGTGAAAGTGTTACCTTCTTTTTGAATTACCCTGTAGGTAGAGGTCATTGTGCTCAGTGCAGTGGCACTCTTGATGATGGAGCCTGTGACTCATGAATCAACTTATTTGATCACTAATCACTTTATATGAAAAAGCTTCAAAGTATCAGCTATACCAAGTTGTTGCAATTCTGCAACTCTGATATAAACAGGGTGAGAAGAAAAAAAGTGCCACTATTTGAGATTCTTTGAAGTTCATGAAATAGCATATAGCACGTCAACATTTTTTTTGCATCAACTTTTGTGTATCATTTAAGCATCCTAAAATTCTTGTTTGTTTTTCTCCAGCTGTTTCAGCACTGGAGCAAAAATACAAAGGAAATTCAAATTTTATTTTTGCACAAGGAAAAATATAGATGGAAGAGTAGTTGTTATGTGTGGAGTGCACTATTCTAGGGCCAGAACTCCTGTCTGCCCATAAAAATGCTGCTTTTTCCAAAGGATGGGGTGAGGCAGAATAATGAAAGAATTTCTCAGTAAAGGAGGAAAGAAATGTAGGCCTATCATTAAGAGATTGATTTACAAGCTGCAAGAAACCAGTTCATTTGAGAGGTCGCCAAGGAGCAAAAGACTAAAACCAGCAGGAACTCAAGGAAACTGCATTATGTGGAAGAAGTCATTCTTTCTTAAGATGATAATCCTGGTATGCAAAATTTGTGTCTGCTAATTATTAGGTATAACAAATGAGAGATCTGCTTAGTGGATTCTTAAGTACAGAGGATACAAATCCATGAAAAGAATTGTCCCTCCCAAGTGATTGGGGTGGGTCCTCCTGTTGGCATGCAGGTGCAAGAACAAAAGTAAAATTCCAGTTGGTTTTGTAAAAGCATTCGTCTGCTGAAACAGCTAGAGTTAAATGACCAAAAATTTTAAGATGCCTGAAGGATGCATAGACGTGTGTATAGAAGAAATTTTGTTCTAGCTGCTGTTTCTGAGTTGGCACAAAATTTCCAAGAGCAGCTCAGTATTTTTTGCCTCATTCGGTATAGGGTTAAAATTGGGGGCTGCCAATCCCTGGAATTTGTTTCTTATTTTATTGTTGTCATTCATTTTCACCATCCTCTATTGCCTTAAAAACAGTTTGGAAGGTTTTTTTGCTGTACAAACAAATAAAATATTAAGGGTGGATTTTCAAAAAGAGCACTATCTGATAATGCTTTATTTTCAGGAGATATAATATGGGTGTTCAAATGAAAAGGGAACTTTTAGTCCCCTACTTTAGGTTACCCTTCGGCTATGAGTAACAGCCATTGTCCCCTTTTCATTTGAACTCTGTAGTATTTTCCCTGAAATAAAGCTGCAATATTGGATAGTGCTCTATTCAAAAGTCCATCGTAAAAATTCTTGCTTGTCTATTTGGAGGCTAACACCCAGATGGGATTAAAACTTTTTGCACTTGTATTAAACCTGGCATCAGCTACTAAGATTCCAACCTACAACCTTATGCATATAGGTGTAGTTACTTATGTGTTAGCACATATCCCCCAGTTCTTGGTATCCCATCAAATCTTGAATTTCCAAAATGATATCATTTGCCTGCAAGCATGGGAATACATGTTCCCTGATGAACCAGCATTCTAGCCTATCTATTAGACTTTGTTTTCCATACTCTATATATTGCTCAATGAGGTAGTACAGGACATGTTTGATTATATTTATTCTATGAAAGAAACATTTAGAATTTATATAGTGAAAAATTCCTTAAATGATGTACTAATAGCCCTCACGTTGATACTACTCTTCTCATCAGTGACCTTGACACAGATATATAAGGGGATCTTGGAGTGTACATGAGAATTAAAAACATTCTTACAAGGCAAATAATGGAATTGTGGGTATGTAGAATAGAATTTGCCAATTCACTCCTGCACAATATGTGTAAAGAACCATGCAGCTTTGTTGGAGTAATAATGGAAAGCATTAAATTCCAAAGAAAAAACTGCAATTAACAATCATAGGCTAGGGAACATGAATAAGATAGATATGATCATCATGGCAGCCCTAGACTTTCTGAGTTTTTTTAAGTGATGAAGTGACCCTTTGTGCTATTGGCTCAACCCCAAACAGACCATTTGATATTGACCCATGTCACAAAATTATGTGCCACGGAAGTTGACTCAAATTCATCTCTGGTCTTTCTGACATTTGTGTCTGGTGGTGTTCAGTATAAGGCAAAAGCTGGAACCATTGACCCGTGCTCAAATGTCATGTTTTCTGTTTTTTGTGCTGATTGTGCAGTATACAGTGTCACTGAACTAAGATGAATAGTTAGAAATTATTACTGGAAATGAAATCTTGACAATTATACTGACAATAATGTCAGTAGACACTTCAAACTTTATGTTGCAAGTCAGGCATAGCTAAAACAGAGACTAAAACACATCATTGTTGGACCCTTTCCCCATTGAGAACTTCCCCTTAAAGTTACAATTTCCTAATGATTTAATGCAGTAAATCAAGTACAGTATCCATACCATCTGAGCCATTAATGCTTTTGAGAGTGGGAGAAGCCATTAGCTTCATGGTGATTATCCACTTTTCTTTAATTTTCTATAGTATCAACTTCAGTCCGGATTCAGATTTCCTCTGCTGCTCAAGTGATAAAGGCACTGTCCACATCTTTGCCCTCAAGGAGACACGACTAAACCGCAGATCCACGTAAGTACAATTTGTCAAGGGAATTATTGCTATTCTATTAAAAATATTGTGGAGTTCAGTGGTATTCTTATAATTTAGGTGTCATGCTCTTGCATTGGTCATGATCATGAAGGTTACATGTCTCTGACCATGGCGAATAAGATGTTATGCTGTAGGCCTATTGGTTTTATTCCCTAGTCCTCATGAATTTCATAACCATACTTCTCCTGCATCATATGAAAGTTGGATTGGTTGCCTAGCTATTGTTAACACATTGAATCCTGGGCAGGTGAAAGCTAAACTGTGTCAAAACTTAAAATTATGGTTCCGGGGCTCAATGGGTTAAGGCACAGGAGATGTGCTGATTCGCAAAACTACCTGAAAATGAATTGCCTGGATCTGATCTGCTAGATGGCTTACATAGGGTTGTTTGCACTTGCAGAAACAAATTTTTATGAGTTGTGCATGCCTTCTTCTTGAGCTCTTAGAGTTTTCTGCTCCATTCTTGATTGTGCTCTATCTGGTACCCATGGTTCTTGACAATAGATCTGCAGGGAACTTTCCAAGATAGCAAATTTCTGAAGTAGAGCTATATCCAAGTGACTACCACACCTCTATGCCCACTTTCCAGAGACCATTCAAAGTTGGAATTGCCTGATTTTCCTCTAGTTTTGGTAAACTTAGAGCACAAATATCCTTCAATACTGCATCGGGGGACTTATTAAGAAATGTCTGTAAATGGTTTTGCTGTTAATCTTGTAATTCATCTTGCTCATAAAGGCAGCAATTGCCATGGACCTTTGTCTCAGTGCCTTATCTGAGTACATTGATATTTTTGGAGTCTCTGATTCATACAGATGTAGGAGTGTCTTTTGAAAAGTTGACCTTAAAACCTGTTCCTGGTAATATTAGTGATTGAACTTGACATTATTGGCCACTCTACAAATTTGCAACTTTCCATGAAAACAAAAGTCTAAAACAATCATGAATCCTGGTCTAGTACCCTCCAGGCAGTGGTGTATTTTGGCTGAATGGTTGGGGGGTGGGGCAGAAGAGCAGGAGTGCCTAACCCCACCTGAGCAATATCAGGTGGGAAAATTATTGCCTCCAAGCAGGCACCAGGCCTGTCCCAGAGGTGGCTGACCCCCTGTAAAATATGCCACTGACACCAGGTATCACTTTTGTAATGCTTTAACACCACCAGGACAGGAATAAATGCTTTGAACACTGACTCACAATGTAAATCCATGCTTTCATCAACAGCGACCACATATTTAAAACTTTCTCCTGCTTGGTGGCACTCATAAAGCTTCTTGCACTTGGTCTTCCTCTTTGCAGCATTACAAGGTTGCAGTTCATGAAGATGGGACTTGTGCTTTTTTTTTTTAGTCTAAGGGCTTTGTTGATACTTGTTAATTATAACCAAGAAAAAAGGGTTGCTATAGTTCACTTTGGTGTCAGGTATGGTTTAAAGCCATTTCTCTCCCTTTCAATGTAGTTTCTGGGGTAACTAACATTGTAAATAATGTAGAGTCCCTTCTTGGAAACCACATAACCTTTGTTCTAGCACCAATCTGCTCTCAGAATATGAGTTACCTTCCTTGGAAAGGGAAGCAATGTACATCTCCCACCTAACATTGATATTTGGAGGCCTCTCACTAGTGTGAGCCTTCTCACTTTATATTGCCAACTGTTGACTCTATACCAATGAGCTGGTAATGCAGCAAGAAGTCTCTAACCCTAGAAAACTTTTATGACCAGTTCAATTTGTGTATATACAGTATAAACAATTCTGTATTAATTTAATAGTACCTATGTCATGAGGTTATATTATGAATTTCTGAGATGTGCACTCTTCGGGGTCATGCTTATTCAGTCTTAGCCTGAAAGTGATTTTTGTCAATAGGTTTTCAAAGATGGGCCTGAGCCTTGGGACATATGTGGAGTCTCAGTGGGCTTTGGCCAACTTCACTGTACCACCAGAGTGTGCTTGTATCTGTGCCTTCATCAACAATTCTTCTGTTGCTGGTATGCTCCTGTCTTGTGCATATGAGTGTTATTCAATAAGTTTTCTCAATAGTCTTTTCTTTTCCTTTCTACAAAAGGAACAGAAGGAAAGTTCATAACTGCATCATTTCAGAATATGCTCCTCTAACATGCATCTAACATGCACAGCTATAGCCATATTCATGAATCCTTTTCCTGGACCATATACAGCTATAAAGCCGTTTTCATGCCATCTTCTGAATAGTTACTTCTTCATTCAAAATGTCATTCAAATGTCTCACAACCAACAAGGGTTGCATACAAGGTACCACATCCTTCAGCATTACTGAACGTATGTTTAAAATATTCATTAATTTAATTCCCTGGTAGTGAATGTGTTAAAGCATCTATGGTACTCATACTGGTTAGTACTTTTTGCCCTGAAGCCTTGAGCCAAATCCTAAAAGTACAAAACGTTCTTTTCCAACAAGCCATGCTTTGATGCCATCTGCCTTGTAGTATATCCGCTGTGAATTTACTATGTATGTATTCCCATTTTTCAAAGCAAGGCTTGGTGGGAAAGAATTGTTAAACCTTTTATGAGTTGGGCTTTGGTGTGTCATTCTCATCTGTCCAAGTACCAAGGACCCTTCAAGAAGTTGCTATCGAGAATTTAAAATCTTAAGGTGTTAGGAAAGTGTATCTTGAAGGGTTGAGCAGTATTGCAGATGCTGCTTATTTCTAATCAATGGATTTTTTATTAGCTGAATATTAGCATCAAGTCTTGAAAACCAAAACCAAGTCCTTTATATCATGTGTTCATGGGGGTTTGTGCAGCTAACCTCTGTGTAGAGAAGGAAAAGTCACAGAAAGACGGTTACATGCAGGGACCACCTCTCTACAAAGGGTTATATGAGACTTGACTTTATATCTGTACAATCTGGAGACATAATCACCAGCCTAGTAGCTAACTACCTCTCCCCAGACTACTTTCTCCAATAAAATTGATCTGATAAGAAAAGTACAGTATTTCAAGGTTCTCATTGATCGCTGTCTATTTACAGCCAACATATCAAATCCCCTTGCACCCAAGTGATAACAATAAGTGGCATCTACTATGTGATGTTTATAGTATTTATAAGAAAATTAAGATGTGTAGCTGAAACTTTTTGAACATTCCTCAAATTTATGTCATCAGCAGTTATTCTAAAGAATGTTTATTTTCACAGCAATTTGCATGGATGGAACATTTCACAAGTATCTCTTCACCTCTGATGGAAACTGCAATCGAGAAGCATACGATGTGTTCCTGGACATATGCAACGATGAGGACTTATGATTCCATTTTTCAGTAATATTTTCCTCCCAGTTCGTCTTTCAGTGAGGGCAAGTGCAAGAATTTGGCATTGTAATCATTACACAAGATTACGTATTGTTTTTAGTTGCATAGTCACATTCCAGAAAGTTTTAGATGGATCTTGAAGAAGGAAGGCTCAGACGTGAATGGCTCTGACTTGTATGATCCATGCTACGTGAGTTGTTCATTTCTTTTGTCTTTACCCTCGATGAGTAGTTCTCAAGATGCGTTTTGAAATATATTTTGTCTCATCCTGAAGTTGCTCGCATGAGTTTTATTTCATTGTGTGCGCTCCCTTAGACTGTCTGTGAAATCGGATAATGGAAGGTGGATTTAGACCCAGGTGGATTTCCGCATAGAGACACATCCATCTAGGGGGAGTGGACATTTTGTAAGGGGTGTCCTTTGCTGAAATAAGAAATGCAATTCTTTAATTATGAATAGCATTCGCGGATTAAAAACTGCAGTCCAGTTGCAGTTCCAATTGGGATTTCTTTGTGATAGAAGTCGACAAGAGCTCATTAGAACTTAATCGGGGCAAAGTTTCAGCTAACTGGAATCGAACTGCCGTTTTGAAATCTGCCTTAGAGAAGATATAGGCGTCTGCTGCATTAAATGGCTGCAGGTGGGTTGTCAGACAAGATATCAGGCAAACATTTACAGGACGTTTACCTAACGTGCCAGTGACATCTTGAAAGTATGAATAGAATTTATTTCTATATTTCAATTGAGAGCATTTTTCAGCGCGATGTCAATGACGGAGGAAACAGTCTGGTTAAGAATGTTGGCTTACTGTTTCGTTTGGCGTCGGGCGGAAAAGAAGCACTTGCTCAGGTTCTAAATTATCAAAATCGTTGACATTTTCTTGAAACCTCCTACACATTTTGGGTGCGACACCATGTATATTTCCTGTCAATAATTGAATTTTTGGATTCAGAAAAAGACACCCTTTTGAGAAAAATAAAAAATAAAACTGGCTGGCCACTTTATGTTGATCTCAGTTTAATGGTGGGTCAGGCCGCCTCTGTCCGCAATTCTCAATGACAACCGCGAGTCGACGTGACAGACCGTGATCAACCCATGCGTTGCGTACTCAACTGGGACGAAGTCGATAGAGGTCCCAGCTAGCATAGTACTTGATTAAACATTTCTTGAATGCAGCTAGTGTTTCTCTATGTTGCAATTTGATGAGCATTGACCTAACATTGCATTCTTCTGTCGTGTTATCGTGGCACCGGCACGACTTGTACCTAGGGCTGTGCTAATTATCGCGATATCGTTCGATGTGTGTCTTATCGGCGATATGTCTGCATATCGCGATATTTTAATTTTGTAAATAATTTTTTTATTACTTTCTATTGTCGCGAGAGAGGGGAAACAGAGCGCACGAACCGCGCCATTAACAATAACGGCATAGGACGATGTAAGGATAGACCGTCAGCCTTGACAAAAACCGATGAGATGAGGGAGGGAGTTAGTGGATAATCTGAGGACTGCAATCCTCCCCGATGCTTTCTTTTTCTGGAAAATTCCCTTGAGGCGAAATGATGGAAATCAGCTCTCGGATTCCGTCAGCCCCCGAGTATGATGAAACCACGGCCAATTTTTGTGGATGGAAAAGAACTGGAAACTCATACCTCACGCTCGTAGAAAGTCTGCAATGCGAAATGCGTTTAGAATTTATTCTTGCAACGAATGCAATACCCATCCGGAATAGGAAAAATTAGCTGCATTGAAAGGAAGAGAAATTCCAGTTTCTGGGAATACGACCGATCTCTTGCATCTTGCGACCTCAATTCGATTGTGGCGATAATCGAGTTTCACCGCTAAAAAGACCACTCCATCATTCTTTGCAACTTCTGTCTGGGACGAAGTGGAAGCCCAGTTCCGA
The DNA here is from genome assembly GCA_905338385.1 of Darwinula stevensoni. Taxonomy (NCBI): domain Eukaryota; kingdom Metazoa; phylum Arthropoda; class Ostracoda; order Podocopida; family Darwinulidae; genus Darwinula; species Darwinula stevensoni. Next base: position 35,696 of record CAJPEV010000613.1, on the reverse strand, counting down.
GGAAAATCGGCTTTAAACGCTTGACGTACCTTTCCTTGAAAGAAAAACGGAACATCTTGAAAATCACTCACGAGCTCATGACTCGCGGTTGATTTCGAATCTGACCATCAGCTACGAACCTGCAAAAGCAGAGCCACGGGATGAAATCAATGACATTAATTTCGTTCGATCTTGCATTAATAAGGTAGCAAAATGGAGATCGGTGATTCACCGATACGGCAGAATCATAACGGAAGGAGACACCCGTCGTTCGCCGACCTGGCTCGCAAATACCTGCGAATTCACGGAACTTTCCCGTCCCATGTGAGCGACTATTTTCGAGATATTTTTGAGATATGGATTTTTCGCAAACGAGCATCGTGCATGCTTTGCGACAGAGATCGTCGATATGTTCTCTCTCCTAGGTTTGAACAACGAACTACCATGGTGTCATGCATTCAAAATCATGTCTGAATCATTACCAAAATAAAGAGATTTTGTCCTGAAATAAATGCGCCATTAATACCAACTGTAATAACCCCCCCCCTCGATTAAATCCTGGCGATATCGATACTTTAAAAATCTATATCGCCCAACCCTACTTGTACCCATGATCATGCCCCTTGCAACTGGCGTAGGATCCTTGCTTTTACCCGTCATCTGGTTGACTACATCAACACTGGTCCGGGGACTATACTGGCATATAGTGCTGCTGGAATCACATTCAAATTCAGTTTTGAGCAAACTCCTTTCGTTGCGCTCACTTGCTGGGTAATAGCATCTTTTCGTGGCCCACCCTGTATGTCTATGGGTGACATGCCCCAGATCCGTTTAACTTGAAACCTAGCTGGTTTCATCATGGGCGTCTAGAGGAGATTCCCATAGAGGACCATTGTGAGATCGGATTAATTTAAATGAAACGGATCTGGTACATGTCACTCTTAAACACGTTTAAAGGCAGTTGGATAGAGAATGAAAAGTATTGTGCCAGCTGCTGCTCCATTACCTGCATCAAGTCGGCGACAGTGTCCTTAGAAATACGAAACCTTCTTCGGAATTCGTCTCCATTGAACTATTCAAGAGGATTGAGCCGATCTCTGAAAGTCTTTTTGGCAGTTTGGTTCAGGATCACGTCAAAAACTTCTACCTCTTCTTTAGTTTCCATTCCACCGTCGCTAGATGATGAGAGGCAAGAAAAATGAGGCCCATTCCGGCAGAACAGCATTTTTTTTCTCCACCTCTGAAAATCTGCTTAAGGAGTTAAACCTGCTATGGAACAAGTTTATCTTTGAAGATTAATTTAAGAGAGAAATAAACTTATTTCATTTGGTGCATGACACAAATCAGTTTAACGATGAGTTCAACTCATTCTCATATTTGTCTGGAATCAGATCAGTTAAGCTCCTAAACCGATGTGGTGCGTGGTACCCATTCACCTGGGCTTGTATTCTCATAATAAATTTTCTCTCAGATGAAATGTTTTTAAAATCAAATAGGGTAAAGGCACCAGTTCGTGAACGGGCGCCTATATGTGGACGATTTTGCGTTTTCTGCCATCCAAAAAAATATACGCTGGAAATTTATCATCTTGACTGCTCCGTGATATGCGCATGCCAGTCGGCCACCATATAAATTATGCATGCCTATTAGCATGAGTCAACTTAGACATTTTCGCTTCGTTTTAGATGCAGCACTCGTGAATTCCTTGTATGTCTAGTCACTTTTCTTAACGGATGTAAACCCTTTCCATCGTTAATTGTTGCACTAGAATTGATGAGGGCTCGAGTATGATGCTCAGAAATGTTGCTAGAAGTTCCTAATTCATATTTCTATCCATGTTTGGATGAAAAACTTCTAAAAGGACGAAAGAGTGATGTCCACAAACTGGATTCTCGATTCAAGGTTTTGCCTATTTGTAGACGGTTGTGTCCACGAAGAGGAATCCTTCCTCCAGCTTGTGGAAGACTTTCTTTAGGGTGGAGACAGGCTTTTTCTAAGTCCATACAAGTTCATAGTTTTTCATTATTTTCATGACATTATTTCTGAGTCCCTTGTTTGCTCAGATGTTTTTCTTTACTAGATGTACCTATCAATCCATCTCACGGAGGGGAAATAATACGGAGAACTTACATGCACGGCATACCTATCAGCCAGTACCCACAAATAGAAAAAACTCCAGTCTGAAGATGACTGCTTCTTGAAGTATTCACAACCTAAACCCATAAGTCTAGCAATTTCGTGTTGGTGAGGAAGTAGGCCTAGGGCCTAAGAAAACGTTTTTGGATCAATTCATTTATTTTCCATGTTTTTCAACATCCCTGGAAAATGCTAAAATAAAAATACACAAATGGTGATTTGCAAAATCGCACTTAGCGGGATACGCGATGGTAGTCTGTGGATTGGACGCGCTGTCAAAAGGTTTGGGGGCCCTAAAAGTACCCAATATTCCGAAAACAATGATGCTAGGCCCCTCGGAAAGTCAATATAGGGTCATTTGCCTGTGTTGTCCGCAGAGAAAGAGTTGGCCAATTACATCAAGAAATCTTCCATCGAGTGATTTAGTCCTTAATAGTGAAGCTTTTCAAAATCAGAAACATTTTAAACCTGAGACCAGCACTGTAAATTCGCATTATATGTATGAAAAGACACGTTAAGAACTAGCTTTGTTGGCAAATAAGTTTATTGATAGGGGAGTAAATAGGCTGTCTACTAATAACTTACCAGATGAAAGATCTCTTAAATTATTCACGAAGCGGAGGCCTGATATTTCAATGAGGATGCCCGAGATCACCAGAAAGGAAAGATTTTGGCGACAAAAAAGAAACATTTTTAGTCTAGATTAACGAAAAAAATTTTTTGCGATTAGATCAAAGTCTCTTAGACTTCATTAGAAAACACGCACCTGGTTTCCAACGGTATTGAGTTTAGCTTCGCCATAATGATGTAGCTGTGCTTGCCAACAAAATGGGTGAAGAATGAGTGATTTTTCTTTCATGTCTATTTCAGTGACGATGAATAAAACTGCTGCTCACATTCCATGTTAATATCTCCTCATAAGGCCTATCTATGTTCATGATCGTCAACAAAAAAAAAACTGGCGTCGTCCACAAACTGGGTCCGTGAATGTCCACGAACTGGAACCAGGTCGTCCACAAATAGGAACAGCGTGAAAATCCACTTTTGTCATTAAAACACCTATTGTCGGAAAAATATGCAATCAATGCTCAATTTTAGAGTATGGATACATAACTATGATTCGTGACCTCATATTGAAACCAAAGACGCAGTTCTCCGGTGACTTCAACGACCGTAGTACAATTTCCAAGACAAAAATATCCTCATCCCGTCCACGAACTGGTGCCTTTACCCTACGAAGGGCGATCGAAAAGTTCTCTTTCATTTTCCTCTAGCATTTTTCCTCTTGGAGCTGAGCCTTTTCCTTGGGCGGTGATGGCATACTGTGGTAGTGACAATAGTTTATGCAAATGTCTGGGCGCACGTCATACGAGGAGCATACAATAGTGTTCCGGACTTATATCGTTGCTCAACCATGGTTACGACGACCAGATTTCCTTTAACGCTTCTTTAGCGCTCACTGTGAATCACAACAGCTCGTGGCCGTGAATTATATGCAGAATGTATGTTGCTATGATGAGTTTGAAAATACGGAGAAACATTAATTTCTGTCCTTTCTGTCATTAAGTTCTGAGAAAAGGGTGGTTTGAACTTTTCCCCCGCCAGATAGCGATTGTATAACTTTCGGCGGTTGGTCTTCTCTCCCTTATGTGTCTCTCACGAAGAGTGTGCGCCCGTGGCTCCCGCTTCGATTCAAATATTGCCTGATGATATTGAAAACTGTTCCCTTAGACACTTGATACACTTCTTTGCAATGGTCCACTGGGGGGTGGAGTTCTCTTGCTTGTCGCAGACTTCTGCTTTCTGGATGAGGTTCGTGCTCAGGACAGGACGAGGACGGGACTTTCGGTTTTTCACCGCCCTGCAGTCGATCTTTCCGACGTTCACCGACTTCTCGCACAATGCGACGCACAGTCACTTCAGATATTCGCCATCCTTTTGCAGCGTGCTTTTCAACAATGATAGAATACGAATTCTCCTCTTCGGAAAGAGTTTTTATGCAAGTCTCAAAAAATCCTTGCTCTGCCGCCTTTCCCAGTCGGATAATCCCTGAGTAAAAACTGACACTCATTGCAGAGACCTTGTTGATGCTAGGATACATGTTCGACATGTATCTTGGCATCAACACCCTTACGAAAAGATCCTATAGGATCTGATGAGATTTTTGAAACATAAAAATCTTATAGGATTCTCATAGGAATCCCATAGAGTTCCTTTAGGATCCTATAGGAATCCTTTAAGAATCCTATAAGAATCCTATAGGAATTCTATGAGATTTTTATGTTTCAAAAATCTTATAGGATCCTATTGGATCTTTTCGTAAGGGCAGCCTCGAGTGGGAAAACTTGTCATAATGTTTCAAACTCGTTTCATTTTTCCGTGAGCACCCTCTGTATGTACTTATCATCACGGCGACAGCGCACCAATTGAATCAGAAAACGGCTCAGCAATAGAAACTTCTGATTTGAGGGGTGGAAAATCCGAGAACTTGTTAACTGTCCCTAATTGATGGCAGATAAGCCGTAATTGTGATTTTTGGTGAAAAATTAGGGACTTGACCATTCAGGGTGTCACAGTTGCACACAGACATCCCGGCGATTGTATAAATCTAATTTATTTTCAAAGAAAGTAGGTTTCGCTGGAAAGAGTCACTATTGGAGCAATACACCTTGGTCACGGCAGTGCCAACTCGTGATATTCAGCAGTAGTGAATCGTCAACGGAGGTAGATTAGGCCCGGACCTTCCCTACTTTCATTGACGATCCACAACTGCTGAATATCACGAGTCGCCCATGGGTCACGGTGACAATTTCTGTTGTTTTTCACTTCTTCGCAGGAAATGGATAATCTTTCACAAAGGAATTTCCCCGTAGAAATAGCCTAGACAGGAGTCCCGCTGACGGATTGTATTTTAGTTGTACAGGAGAGGAGGTATCTTCCTTTGCAGGTAATTGGAGGGGTGGAGGTGAAGTGCACTGTGCGGAAGATATCGCGGTTCCCTCATTATAAAAATGGGGAAGCTGGTGAGGTTGAATCGATTCCATCATGTGAGAAAGGGAAAGAGAAATCATTACCGAAGCTCCTAGGCATGGAGTGGATATGAGGTTGAGGTATGAAAAAGAAAGTTTGCTCCAATTCCATCCTCCCCTTCACCTTGTCCAAGTATATGTTTGACTTTGACTTTCCCTCCTCTCCAATCATCGTTTCCATCCCCCCCTCACTTCTATTTATCCTCTTCAAAACTCTCCTTCTTCCGTGGAAGAACATGCATGGCGTCGAGGCCTTTGCGGAGAATCCGTGTATCTTTCCCATTCTATCGCGAGGTAAGACACGTCTAAGAAGAGAAACGGAAATTTCTGGCGATGATGAAAGGATAGCAGGCCTAATAATAGAAAGAGTTCATCAAAAGGGCTGGGAGAAAAGGAAGGAAGCCTTATCGGATTCGAATATGGTAATGATGACATGGATTCAACGGGGGGTGAAAGAACTCATTTCAAGCAGCTTCATCAAAGAGGAGGTAGGGGGATTGAATTGAAGGAGGAATCCGATTATCGAAAACAATGTCACAGCCAGATGATGATGTCAAAAGCAGGGACTACACTAACGTGTATCTCACGCGAGAATAGAATGACGTCACAGATGAAGGTTTATAAGAGGCGAAAGGAATCACCCGCAGAAGGAACCACTGTTGTGGATTTATGGGAACTACGTCGATAATTCAGACACATTCACAACTTCAATTCTGTCCTGGAAGTGAAGGAGCATGCTTTCTCTCGTTTAATCGAAATCGTATTTCCTAGATTGTGGTGGGATCAAAGAGAATATCTGTCTATGCGAGTCTTGTTAGCGGTGATATGAAAACTGCAACCGACCTGAGCAACAATTTTAGTTTCTGCACGCACTATCATGCATCTCTACGTGTCTGGGACAGCGTTACATCATGATGCAAGTGACAAAGCCATCGCTTTTATGACATGGAGCTGTCACCTTTGAGTTTCCTCGTGTCAGATATGCATATCTTGAAAGTCCAGCACCCGACAGGCCTGTCTCATCAGAATTTCCTCATGTAACTCTCGACTGTCATGCAGGGCAGTGTCAAATTCACTCTTCCACGGCGCATTTCACTCTCATACACCGTGTTGGGGTTGGATAACCTATACTTGCGATCGATGGTTTTCATTCTCATCGATCTGTCATCGAAGGTTGCCGATCAGTTAAACTGCAATATTGACGTCATATCCAAATGTATACATCGTGTGGATGAATGCACTTGCACGTGGAGCCGTATGGAACCGCAACGGGAAGCCTGTCGCTTGGCACCGGCGTCATACACGGGTGTCACGTTTCACTTTCCCTATATTTAACGCACTATTCTTTCAAAGTCCAAAGTTCTAAGTTAAATCTAAGTCCGACGTCCAGCACAGCTGCGCATTTCAATTTCCTTATCGCATTTCACTTTCTTATTTCCGTATTTAACTCAGAAAACCTATATTTTCGTAATCTGAGATTCGGAACTTCCTGTTCATCTGCACTGAAAAACCTCAATTCTTTCAACTGAGAAACAGTAACACTTTAAATATAGTATTATAAATAATATTTTCAAAATCTCTGTCAAATATTAGCTGCATCCGATTGTCCCTTAAAAAATTATGAAAAAACGAAATTGGGTGGTCCTTTATAACAGTGGCGCCCAACCTTTTCGGCTAGAGGCCACATAGTTCATTCCCACAACCATCGCGGGCCATATGCAGTCACTAGTATTGTAGGAAACTATTTTAAGGAAACCTGAGGGTATTTATTGTGGGTTAGGACCTCACGGACCACTTTTTGCCCGCAGGACACGGGTTGGACACCACTGCTTTGTTACAGCCCCCGATAAGATAGCGGAAGCTTTAGTGGAAGCTCAGCTAAATTTCAATCGTAAGAATATATGTGCGCAGCCATTCTTCCGAATGTCCACTCTCTTTGGCTGTATTAAGTATGGGATACGGGAATATGATAAGACTGCTAACTCCCTTCAATATAAAAAAAATAGCTATCAGACATTTCCTTCAATATCAACCTAATCAATGCAATGAAGAGGTGCCTGTTCGAGCTCACCCGAACGAAGGACCGAACGAACACATATATCTTCTCAACGAAACATCATGGAATGTACTGTTAGGCCTACTTTCCAGTTTCTTTGCTTCCATCCCCATGAAGGTTCTTGACGCTCCCTTCTCATTCTCCTGGATTGCGGCCTCCTTCATACATTTTTAAGTGCAATCGCATGGAAGAGAGAATCCACTGCACGTGAGTTTCACTCTAACAAATTCATTAGTACCACACGGCAATGCTTAGACCGGAAAGATATCGGGATTTCTCATTCCAGTTGATTTTCAGACGATGCTTTCCTGAGAACCGATCATAACTCGATTTCTCTCATGGCCCATTCTCCGAGGTACAATTAACACCGTGTACAGCCCTCCCCTGTTCTCTCCAGTCAACTATTGTCGGGGAAAACGTGAAAGAAGAGGAGATAGAAGGAGAAAGGAACTGGTGGGAAATGTAATTAATTAATGACAGCGGAAGACAGAGATAGAGACTGAAGGGGAAGATCGATGAGAGAAAGAAGACACGGTTTTCCATCTTATTGTGACAACTCACGAAGGAAGTATTTCCGTTCGTCCTGTGATATCAAGTGATGGAGCTGAATCTGTATTAAATCTGCAAATTTGAACATCACGGGATTGTACAGAGCTGTAAAATATTTTTTATTGTGACCAGGACCGTTAAACCCCTTTCTAAGAGGCCAGCAATGTTTTTCTCTCCAACCCAGAGTCACCCCCTTATCACGTGAGCACTGTTTTTTCTTCCGAAATTACGTCACCAATTGTCGCTTCAACTAATATAAAAGCACCAGATACCCAGCACAAAACAGAGTAGTCGTGCATCGTATTAGGACCCAGCACTCTCCAAGACCAGTCACTCATTGCTCGCAGTAGTGCATTGTCTCTGGAGCTGGACGGGATCCTCGATCAATCTCAGCTCTCTGAGCCCAGCTCGTTAAAAGGGGACACAACGCAAAGCAGTTCGTCGAAAAGCCAGAGTGCGCGACAACTCGTTTCAGGTGTCCGCGAAGGTAGATCGTCGGCCTCAGTCGCTCGACATCTCACCTTGGACACAGCATTTCAGAGAGGTTCGTCAGCTTTAAAGTTCGACAACTCACTCGGTAACTCGACAACTCGAGTGCTCGTCAGTTCAGCCGCACCTCCAGCCGCGAATTGGAGCAGTTCGTCATCAGACAACTCGCTCACCTTGTTTCTGCTGCGACAGTTCGCTAGCCCCATTCGCTCAGCAACTCGTCAGGAATCCGGGATCTCTGTGGGTTTTTTCCTTTTCCCCCATTTTTAGCCTCGAGCTCCCGACAAGTCATTTCCCCTTGACTCCAGGAATCGACGTTTGTGGAAGGTGCATGCTCAGAGGTGACTCTGCTTTGACACCCTTCAACAAGACTTGGCCCTCTCCGATGACCCTCCCCCCTAGTTAATGCTGCACTTTGTCTCGGTACCAAGAAATAAACTCCATCATCCCCACAAGTCAAATCCTTGTGTTCGTTTCTCACCATATTGATCTCAAGGAGACCCCTGAAATCGACATTCTGTAGGATTGAGTGGAAACAGGTTTCCACCTGCATCCAATAATTGAGAAGTATCGATTTGAGACATAAGGGGAATCAGTGAATTCCGTGTCAATACAAGGATAAGAAAGGGACCTTCGGATGACAGGTATGAAGTAGAAGTACGAGGTAGAAGCCATCTCAAATCCTTAACGTATTCATTGTCAGTCCATGGACTTTGTGGAGTCTTCTCCAGTGGACTCAAATACCCGTGAGACATCGACTATCGATTGCGAGAACCCGGATCGAGACGGCAATAGCTGGAAAATTCCGTAGATAGTGTAGCACCAGTAAGCTATAGGAGGTCCTACATTTTCCATCATTCACTCCTACTTGTTTGAAAAAATCTTTAATGACACGTTGTCTGGGCCTACATGTCATAGAAAAAAGAAACTATCTCTGCGAGTGGATTTTATGCAGCGGGTTAGGTAAGAATGAAGTTTTCCGCTGTTGCAAAAAAGGAGCTCTTGTTAGCTTCAATGACGAAATTCCCTGGAAAGTTCCTCTCTAGGATTGGCAAATCAACTCTTGTGGACCCTTCCAAGAGGGAATTTACACACACACTCTCTCTCTCCACCCCTCACATAGTTACCGATAATGGAAGGGATGACTAAGGCAGAAACTCTGCAAAATTATGACAGATTATGACAAACCTGTGCTATTCGTTTAAATAATTAGAATATGCCTTTTAAAGGTGATTCTCAGGCATACCTGTAATTCAGGCAACCTGCATGCCCAAAGAACCACGCAAGGACTCATGAAACGAGAGAGAAATGAATGTAAACCGTTGTGTCTCAGTTTCGCTTTCTCCGTATCCAGACAGAGAAACGAAGAGACAACTTTACCGCGTTAGACCTCGCCGGCAAAGAAAAATGCTGACAGCAGGAAATCTAAAAGTGGCATGCCTTCATTCCAGAATGGGATTTCTCGCCAACGCCTCGTTGATGTACTGAAAAGAATGCTCGTATACATTCCTGCAAAAGACATCTGTGAAGACGTCCTCTGCGTAAGACTCTGCGTATTGACTCTGCAGATGTTTTTCATCGTTTGACTTAGATATCTCGTCGGAAGCATCCCTACTACAGCTGCCAATCGCGGGTTGACAACGGGGACTTGCACCGATCCACCTCCTCACTTCTGCTTTGAATGGTGAGAACGTGAATTCGATGGAATTCAAGGAGGGACCGTCGAGGAGAAGATGAATGGAGTGGGTAGGATATCGAGGAATCCTTTCATCCTTCCGTGCGTTCGAGCATTGTCCATCACGAAAATCAACTCATCACTCGGTGGTGATTCGATGGGGCACTCGGTTCGTCCAAAAACTTGGCTGACACAACACGCGTGAGACCTGAATTCATCACCTGATGGTGCAGAAGTCCACGAGAAGGGGAAATAGCAGCCACAACTGTGAGGTTCTCCTCTATTTTCGTGCCGACTTCATAGACGCATCTTTCGCCGACGACAGACGGATCTTTCATTCTCGACAGCCAAAGATTCAGGCCCGTCTTGTCTACGAAAGCCAGCTCCTTGTGCTGGAGATCGGCAAAGGATTCTGTTCCACATTATTACAGTGCGTCCAACGTTGGTTGGAGTTGGTGGCGTTTTCGTTTCCCGATTTGTTCGTGAGACAGACCAAGCTTATTTTTCGTTGCGGTTCTGATGGGACAACTGAGGCTTTTCTGGCTCCAACGTACGGAGACGCGCGTTGATTTCTCGGAATGCTCGACGTAGGTTCATCTCGAATGAAGACCTCGATAGAGTCGAGCATCGCATCGTCTACGCGGTTAATGCTCCCATTGTTTCCTGGGGGAGAAAAAGAACTGAAATCTGACAGAATATTGAAGAAGATATCGAAGAACTAGCTTCGCATGTCCGCAAGAACTTCTCTCTGTTTAAATTCTCGCCACCATTTTTCTGATGTGGATTTCCTAATTTGCAACACTTGATTGACTTGAGCCGACAAACCGAAATTTTCATTTCGTCTTGCATCGATGAGTGAGTTCCTCTTCGTATCTCTCTCTCGCAGTCGTGCCATTGCGAATGAATTTAATTTGGAATGGAAACTGGGATGTGAGACGCGGAACAGACGAAGAAAGGAAATATTCTAGACAGACTAGATAAGCCGCCTGAGCGGCTCCTGCTCTCCCTTTGCTCATCGCTGACTCCAACGCTCTCCCTATATTCTTCATTCCACGCCGATGGCGATACCTGTGCGAGTGCGGGTTATTATCATCGTAGGAAGGCCTGAGAATCACTTTCAAAAGGCATGTTGGAGTCATTCCAAGTCGGGAGTTCAAATGGTGGTTGAGCATCCGATTCGGACAGGGATTTGCTTGAAAAAAATTCACACACCGTGGTCTCCCTGAGTTCCGAAAAAAAATTGCATTACCAATTTTAGTGCTATAGCTGCAACGGTTCTCGAGATATGCTGTCCCAAAGGGGAAAGTGATACCATGAGTCAAACGGCTGTCTTTGGCTCTAATTGAAGTAGGAATGATATTTGGACTAAAATTAAAACCGAGAAAAGTTTCGATATGAATTATGAACTTATTTACATCTTCATTAAAAAAATTCCAAGTCCGAATGAGCTTTTGAATCATTGCAATACTAGTCAATAGCAATCTTTAAAAGGCTAGATTATACAGTACTTGCTACTTTGTTTCTACCAGTAGAGAATTAAATTTTAAAAGTCTCACTTTGCCAGATTTCACTAGATTCGACAGCTTTTATGGTTCGAACTAGATACAAACTACAAATCAGTGTCAAATTAAAACTGAAACTCTTTCTTTTGATTCACGCTCTTATTATTTTCACACCTGTGAGATTTTTAGTGCCAGTGAACTTGTCATTTTTTATGTTGAGAAATTTTCCCAAAGGGGAATGCTGGTGACACAACGAGATCTAAATATAGTAAAATTCATGTGATAATTAAGCAGTGGCGTAGCAAGAAATTTTGGGCCCCCCCGCAAAACTGAACTCTGCCCCCCCCCTCCAATTACCTGCAAAGGAAGATACCTCCTCTCCTGTACAACTAAAATACCAGCCGTCAGCGGGACTCCTGTCTAGGCTATTTCTACGGGGAAATTCCTTTGTGAAAGATTATCCATTTCCTGCGAAGAAGTGAAAAACAACAGAAATTGTCACCGTGACCCATGGGCGACTCGTGATATTCAGCAGTTGTGGATCGTCAATGAAAGTAGGGAAGGTCCGGGCCTAATCTANCTGCAACGTATATGTAATGAATAAGTAGCGATTTGCAACGTAAATGCAATGTTCCTTCGCAACATTTGAGCAACGTTGACGTTTTGGACATTTACACATAGATGCAACATTGTTCATCAACATTTCCTAAACGTTGCTGGAATATCTTGTGTTACTTGGGTAGGTCGTTCGTTCACTGAGTCAGTCTCCTTGTATCATTTGATAGCTGCATAGACAGCTGAACGGGGTGCTTTGAGCATTTTCGCGATTTCGCTCGCAGAGTGGCCAACATTGAATAAGGCGATAGCAGCTTCACGCCTTTGTTTCTGCTCGTCGTTCGGCGTCATGAGGTTGAAACTCGGTGAGACCATTCGTCACACTTCACCCAACACCTGCCGAAAATTTCACCTAAATATCTCAAAACCATCAGCTTTTATGAGAGGTGTCCAAGAACTTTTGGTGCACCCTGTATATAGACCGCAAATTACAGAAACTTTGAGTTATTTCTCCCTTGTGATTATTTGTAATGAGTAGCAAGACTAGTGGTGCTGCAAAGAGGAAAAAACGACGGCAAGCAGATCGAGAACTACAAAAAGTGAAGAATATTGATAGTTTTTTTTTTTTTTTTTGCTGGAGGAGCTTCAAGCTCTGATAATACTGCTATTTTCGAAACCGATCTCCAAGAATCGGAAGGTGAAGCCACTGAGAATAGTCTCCTGGGGGAAGAGGACGCTACTGACGATCCTAGAGTCGCCTTGGAAGATTATTGCATCGTTTCACGAACGGGACAGACGCTCCTGAACTGGAAATCGACGTGGCTCTAGCGGATGCAAGCGAGCCAGCGCCATGCTGCCTGGGTCCTGCAGCTGCATCTAAAGTCTCGTTCGGTGCTCTTTCGCACGAGAGACACCCAACCTACAGAGGAAACTTTCCAACAGATGTACAGTCGTCACCTCCCAGATGAAGAAGAGATTTGTTCTGGAGCAAGGACCGTCCCGATTGAAGGGGCCCTACCCTAGGGATAAAATTCAAGACCGCTCGTTCTCAGGATCATATTATAGTACCACTAGTCTTGCTACTCATTACAAATAATCACAAGGGAGAAATAACTCAAAGTTTCTGTAATTTGCGGTCTATATACAGGGTGCACCAAAAGTTCTTGGACACCTCTCATAAAAGCTGATGGTTTTGAGATATTTAGGTGAAATTTTCGGCAGGTGTTGGGTGAAGTGTGACGAATGGTCTCACCGAGTTTCAACCTCATGACGCCGAACGACGAGCAGAAACAAAGGCGTGAAGCTGCTATCGCCTTATTCAATGTTGGCCACTCTGCGAGCGAAATCGCGAAAATGCTCAAAGCACCCCGTTCAGCTGTCTATGCAGCTATCAAATGATACAAGGAGACTGACTCAGTGAACGAACGACCTACCCAAGTAACACAAGATATTCCAGCAACGTTTAGGAAATGTTGATGAACAATGTTGCATCTATGTGTAAATGTCCAAAACGTCAACGTTGCTCAAATGTTGCGAAGGAACATTGCATTTACGTTGCAAATCGCTACTTATTCATTACATATACGTTGCAGCAATGTTGATTAAAAACCTTGCTTCACGGGCACCTAATCTGGGCCTATATTGGCATTACGGAAAAGCGTAGGCTTCACTGGTCCTGAACTGGACCGATATTTGACCAATATTGAATTATTTATTTCATCCTTTCGTACCATATACTTTACCTCTCTACTCGGACATTCTCATCAACAGGACGAAGCCTGTACTGGTTTTACCCTCTACCCATGCATAATATAATATCTGTATCATGTACAGGCAGGAGACAGTACATTTTTGGAGGTGATCTTCCCCTGGAAGTGCTGAATTGCACAATACAGGAAAAGGTCCGACCGCAATGTTCTATGGAGTGTCCTCGAGATCAATCCTTCGTTTCCTCAGCTGGTACCCAGAATGAGGATATGAAGTATTGAGATCGCAGACTCTTGGAAAGGGTTCTTTTTGGGAATATGAGCTTTTTTTATATTGACCCCATTAATCTGTCTGGAAAATGAAGATAACAGGTGATGAAGTGTCCGTGTTCATTGATTCCTATAATGAGACAATGTGAGACACATGGCAAGGTACTAGACATTATTGTGCGGGACTATTCCAGGAAAAGGGAGAAGGGCACTTGTGTGTACTGTGAGAGAGCGAGGCTTACGTCTCCATCTCGTGGCAAGGAGGACAACTTTACAATTCTCTAAAACTTCTAAGTCCATGTTGTATCAGAATGTTGTCGCTACGTTGTCGATGTCAAGAGTGTAAACATTCTCTCAATGTTGATAGCTAATGTTGCAATGACATTCGTAGAAGTGTCGCAGCAACATTCCAAGTGAAAACATTGAAGCAATGTTTTCTCAATGTTGTACAGCAACTTGCAACATAGAGCAACATAGACAACATTTCGGAAACGTTTCATCAACATACTGTGTTACTTGGGCAGTAGTACTAGATATTGGCTCAATGCTGGACCAAAATTGGGCACCTTGTCATCTTGCCATTATTGCCGATATCGGCTAAATATTGGCTTCCCAACATTGCCATTCTATCCTCGATTCAATATTGGACTGACGCGATGATCCAACGTGCCCAAGTTGCACGTAGAAGTTCTCTGGAAATTTTGAAGTTCTCCTCCAGGCCACTATGGCATGGCCACTAGATGGGTCTCGCTTTTCGCACAGTACACAAAAGTGCACTTCCCTCTTTCCATGGAACTATTCCTCACAGGAATGTTTAGTATCTCATCATATGTCTAGTCTCATTATAGCAATCAATAAAATAGGACAATTTTTCATTTATTATCCCCATATTCGAAACAGAATCATGGAGCTCGGGCGATAAACAAGCTCACATTCCCTATGAGCACTCCTTGCATTATACACGTACATACGCTTTTCCGATAGGAGCCTCTGTTAAGTGAACGAATTCGTGGGATCTTTCCATCATTTCATCATCTCTGGGGGCGCAGAATGACCATTCCGTCCCTAAGGGAAGAAGATGACTTGAATTTCCGGTAATTCCATACAGTTTCTTTGGTGGCGTTTCTTGGCCGTCATTATTGACCCGGTACTGGGATGTGGGTGAGCGTTCCAATAAGCGACATTACAATGTTGGCACAACGTTCAGCCAATGTCGAACTTCAACGTTTATCTGAGTATTGCGATAAGCGACATTGAAATATTGACAATGTTAGATGCAACGCCACCACAACGGTGAGAAGGTNCGACGTGACTCCAGCGGATGTAAGCGAGCCAGCGCCATGCTGCCTGGGTCCTGCAGCTGCATCTAAAGACTCGTTCGGTGCTCTTTCGCGCGAGAGACAACCAACCTAGGAAACAGAGGAAACTTTCCAACAGATGTGCAGTAGTCACCTCCCAGATGAAGGAGAGATTTGTTCTGGAGCAATGACCATGCCGATCGAAGGGGCCCTACCCTAGGGATAAAATTCAAGACTGCTCGTTCTCAGAATCATATTACAGTACCACAGCGAAATTGGGGCTGTCCATCCCAGTAACCTGACTGTTATTTCCGAAAACTGGACGCCGTTTACTGTGAGCCCTGTTGCTGACAGAAAGGACTCAAAATACCATTCCGCCTGATCTACGGGCATACGTGACTGGCGTGAACTTTCGCAAAAAATTAAGGACCATGCTAAATCAGTTGCACACCCCTCAATTTGCATGACCTATGTCCAATGGAAGCAGAATGGCACAATTGACGAAGCAGCCGAACGTCAAGTACATGAAGGAGCTTCTTCACAGACCTAGTGGGAAAATAATTGTACATGAAGGAGCTTCTTCACAGACCAAGTGGGAAAATAATTATCTGAGTCCTTAAATCCAAAGCGAGTTCATTGAGCTTCTTGCAAATAATTTGGAAACAGAGCTACTGCGTGATATGAAAAGTGTGCCATTTTTCTCTATCATTATGGATACGATACATTTAAAAAAAGGACCAACTGAACCATATCTACTGATTCGTTATGCTTCGATATCAGATTTTATTCCATTCATACAGTGAGTAGCAAACCTGTCATGAGGAAATGAGTTTTTTAAATTTATTTTGAGGGAGGGGGGCAGAGTTCAGTTTTGCAGGGGGGCCCAAAATTTCTTGCTACGCCACTGTTCTGGTGCATCATGGAATGCTCTACTTATAAAAAAAATATATATCTTCCCTCATTTACCTTATTATGTAAGTATATAACTGGACCGGTAAAGACTTGTCCTGAAGAAATTCAGGTAGGAAGTACAAGAAGAAATGCTGCAAGAAGACACGTACTTCAACAATTGATGATGTTAATTTGTTCATAGCGCTTGAAAAGGTTGAAGATCCACAGATCCAATAGTTGGCAACACTCAAGTTAGGACCAATTGAATGGCTTCCACAACCTCCTGACTTGACTGTTGCAGACTATTGGTTCTGGAAACATTTAACACGTTCGCTGCCAATGACGCACCTTGAGTTATCCTTTCCATGGAAACTAATGTCATCGGCAGCAAATGTGTTAATAGAATGTTGTCTATGTGATTATATCTAGACATGAGGAACTATTAAAGGCATGCATCATGGAGAAAATAGAGGCAATACCTATGGAAATGTTTTGTCTTGCATTCAGTGATTTCCCCAAGCACAGTTAAGAATGTCTTGATGTAAAAGGAGAACCATTTGAAGGCATTCAAAAATTATTTCATCCAGCTCTTATTACCACAAATAAAGAAAAGAGCTATAGGAGTGTACTAACACTTGCTTTACATTTTTACCATTTTTAGTCCCAGGCTAATGTGCAACCAAATTTGGAGAATACACCCTGTACCAATAATATTACCATAATATACCCTTGACTATGGTAAGTGGATCCATCACAGTTGCTTTGAAGCTATGTCCCTATCTCACATCAGGAATTGAAGGCATTGGACAAACCTTTGTATCACATGTAGCCTGCCCCATGGACACAGGCTTTTCTTTCTCTTCTGCTCCTGAGATAGGGAGCTTTCTACTTGTAGTTCCAGGTACCTCCATACTCTCTGGAACTTGAACAGGTGAACTTAGTTGTTCCATTATATTGTTTATCACTCCTAGTCTTGGACGTCTTGTAGGAGGGGTGCCATAGCTGGCCTCCTTCTCACCTAATATCAAAATATACAGGGAAAATTGAAAATACCAGAACCACCATTTTGTGCAGGCACATTGGCAATGGGAAATTTAAACACTTCTTCAACAACATCAACTGGGCACACTAATGTTTCAGACTGCTGCTGTACATAAATATACTAAAAAAAATTAGTATTCAGGTAAATTCCTCTTCTGTATATTGAGGTACTGTTATTATTAATTTCAGCTCCCTTAGTAAGACATTGCCAAATAAAGACTTATCATATGGGTAATGACATCACTATACCAGAAGAGAGCTTCTTGATGCATTACAAGGAAAAAATAACAAAAATATAAGATTACTATGAAAAAACAGATGTAGGAGAGCTCAAGATGAGATATTTCTTAGTTTTACATTCATGCACATATTTACATATATGCACCTGGAGAAGATAAATGAAACTGTAAGCCTCACCCAGATGTGTGCCAGATATTAATGACATGTAATTACTGAAGGAGTGCCTTACTTTAGAAATTAAAACTTACCCATATTTAAAAGTGGTATCTTCTTGTACAACAGAAAGTAAACAAATCCTCAGACACCAATCACAGTCAAATATAGTCATAAGTAGAATCCTATAATGCTACACATGGAAGAGATGTATTGAGTTACAGACATGTTTTTCATATGTCTCATGGCATGGTTGATCCACATACTGGATAAGAAATTCAGGAGTCAAAAAAAAGAAATGCAGGTAATATCAGATTTAAACAAGATCATCTTCTCCCATTCTAAATTTCCACCTAGTTATTACAAGGCCTTAATTAGACAATCCAGGTATGGCTGACAGGATCCCTCCATTGCTTCATATTGAGATATGACAACTACTGGATCTTACCCCCAGTAGCTGGTCGAACATGAGGAGGCACTTTTCCACTCTTCAGCTGAGACTGGAGCATGTGATGGTCTACACAGGATAAGACACTAGTCCCAGTACAGAGTGCTTTCACTGGATTCATCAACTCTTCCAAGTCCAAAATTGCATAACGACTCAATGTATCCAGATCCACAGATGGATCTCCTCTCATCATGAGGCGACCATGGAAATATCGCAACAGGATCTGAGAAGCCTGTGCAACCACCTCCACTTCAGAATGGGGAACTGCTGAGGAAATACCATTACAATGGGTGTCTTCAAGAACAATCTCCTACCTGATCACATAGATCTATAGTAAAGCAGAGACTCACTTTGGGAACAACAGCCTCCAATGAAGTCGGCAGCCAAGACGCAAAAGGCCCGATAGAATCCCTCATATTCCGTTTCATGATTCAGTATCTCTTGTTCGCTGTGGATTATAACCACAAGCTAGTAAAGTCAACTTCAAACATAAGGTCTATCTCTAGGCTAGTTTGCCCAAAGGCCTTACCCACAGAAACAGACAAAATGCAATGCTCAAAAGTCCCAATCAGTGAAATGAGTTCTACAATCCGCTTAGTGACTCAATACGTCTGACAAACTCATGGCAGACCAGGCATACCTATAGGCCCATGACACAGACTTAAGAGATAAACATTACCCTTATGTTTCATGATATATGTCTATAGCTAATGTCACGTTTTGTGCCTGTGACAAGGGCCTAACATTAGGACTAACATTACGCACAGGACTTATAATAGGATCAACTTGAGTCGAAGTTAAGTCATTGACTACTATGCAATTGAGCAGCATGAATTCCTTGCGTCTTTGAAGGTTGACGTCGTTTCAGAGTACTTACTTGCTTATCACACCCCTTGCTAAATCTGGCAAGGCAATGACGCTCGGCTGCTGATACGGGAAATGCAACAGAACGGGTTTTATAGACGAAGACAAGTCCAGCAGCCCACCGCCGGCTGCGGCCATGTTTCTTGGACATGTCTCGACCGCCATGCCATCTAGCCGGGCTAAAGAGCAAACTTGATAATCAGTACGAATGAACTACCCGGTATTTCTTACTTCCCGAGACAGCTGAGATGAGCACGTAAATATTTGAGGAGATCACCAATAATACTTGTAAAGTATAAAATATATTGTTTTCTTTTATTACACATAGGCGTCTTAGGAGGACTATTTCTATTATTATTGGAAACATTTTAAACTTTAATTTCGAAAAGGAAACGTTTTGAAGTCGAGAATCTGAATCGACAGGCACAATAGAGTGGTAAATTGATTATATCAATCAGGTCAGACTAATTCAATGATTCTAGTGCAAAAGCGATGGGAAGGAATGTTCGGTTATAATACTAATCTGCTTTTTCCTTCATCTGTTCGCACTAAGACTTCTCTTATGGAGTCATGACAGAGTACAGGAAGGAAACTAACTTTTCTGAATTCTGGCCAAATTTTTCCAATTCTTCTCCCTTTTAAGGAGTAGGGCGTGGATGTTGGCCTCCTTGCACCATGCGCGCACAACCCATGCCTGTCCCCCTCGGCCTCTCTTCGCGCAAGCGGACGCCAAGTCTCTGTCTGTGTCTGGATAATGCTTTGATGACAGCGATTGACATTGGCGCTGAATTCGTCTGAGAAGTGAGTGCACCTGCTGATGTCTGTGGAAATGGCGTGCATGGGAATACTAGAAATTACTTTATCGGTATGTGAAGTACTTTCACCTGGAAAATCACTCGAAATATGGATAGTTCCTCCATTTTCTATTTTGAAGGACTCTAAAAACACTATCTTCGACCACAATTGTAAATCATTATTTCCTTTCACTATTCGTCATTGATTATTTCAACCTGGACAATTTTCTCCCATGCCCAATTCACAAGACCTTCAAAATGGTCCCAGAAACTCCCTCCTCTTCTCTAACAAGATGGTTATAAATAAACCCTTGAGAAACGAACTGAGACCTCTTCGCCTGCCACCCCTTCACCTCTCCTCGAGCCTCTGTCGAACCTGTGCCACAAACGAAATTTCTCGGCTCACTTTTAACGACTTGGAACCTCGCTGTTTCCGGAGACCAAAAACTTCTTAAGCTACACATCTCCTGCTTCACTGAAGATGGTGGCCGATGCTACTGAGCTCCTACGTTTCCATTATTGTTTCTCGGTCTTCGCTCTCTGCAACATATCGTACATAATGAGCATCAGCCTCCTTCTTAAGCGCTGCCTTTATCCACTGTAAAGATCCCATCTATTATACGACTGAGCTCTATACATTGTCGAATTAGATGAGGATTGACCTATTGGCCTCCTACACTAACGTCGCACAGTTATACATGGTGATTATGAAGTCTCGATGTATTTTTATGTAGAGTAATACATAAAAATAGATCGAGACTTTATAATCACCCTGTAGTTTGTCTATCTCGTTGAATCGTTTAAGATGGAACCTCTCGGTGAAACTTTCCTCCGTTCCTCCCAAAGCCACAATACTCGCGACATCTTCTTTGGATAGCTTTTCATCCAGCGGGCTGATGACCCCACTTTGAAAAAAGTATATAAGAATATCTCTGATTTTCTTTATTTGGATGTTACTCGAGTTTTAATTCTCCGTAATTTGTCGCTTGTCGTTCCAAGAGATCCCCCCCCCCCCATCCCAGGAAGGATGGCTCCTGTAGTTCCGGAGAGTATACAAAACGTCTCCAACATCGACTGTAGACATTAATGGGATGAACAGACAAGGCTACATGATACGATGCGTAGGTGAATCATGTTTGGTACAGCCATGACGAGCATTTATCATTTAGATAATTCTATATGGAAATTCCCGTCGTAAAGAAAATGTAGTGTCCTGTAATTGGCTGATTATAGCAAGGGTGCTGAATAGGCTGTTGGTACGTTTACCCCCTGTGTACTCACGATATTCAATTCTCATCCTCGTCAGGGCTGGATAACATGCGAATGAATGTGCAAGTGATGACCTTGATTTATGGTAGCTACGTGTTTTTTCATGGGCATTTCACATCGGCGAGGTAACACGAGCCAAAACCAACGAATGAATTCATAAGCAAATCACTGTCTTCAGGTTTGAATTCCAGAACACCGTGAAAAGAGGATGGAGCGGGGGCAAGGGAGCGGTGGCCTTGAGATTAGACGATAGAAAAGCGTACTTCGAGGCACCCTTCTGGGCCAAGAAGGCCTTCAAGGGCTCCTGCGGAGAAGACCATTCTGACACGAAATCTGGAGTCTCGGCGAGACTTGGATCGTGGAGTGCTGGTTACTGAACTTTCCATCAAGGCCCCATACTCAATGACCAAGGATAAAGAGAATGAAATATATTTGTCAAGTTGTCAAATTGTAATTTTTTTTGAACACCTCATATATCCTCGTTAATGCTTCAGGTCACATTTGTGACCCACCAATTTTTATTTTTAATAAAGGGAGCAGGCACTTCAATGACTCTTCCAAATCAAATTAGCAAAATCATTACCAATATTATTCAATATTAATAATGATAACTACCCTTAATTATAGTTAATTTTATCTGATAACCACTTCCAAGATGGCAAATTTTGAACAGGTCACACTTGGGCATCATGAGGATATTGATTAGCAGATAGCCCAAAGCCTATGCAGCTCTAGCAGAAATGGTAGATACACAGTTTGCTGCATTGGTCATTCCATTACACAAAATCAAAGCACATGAATGGAAGAAGAGAAGAGACTCCAAAGAGGGAGGTGTAGCTCAGAAATTAAGAAATGATCACATAGAGCGGGTTTGAGGCTGTTTTAATTCAAAGTCTCTGATGGTGAGATGTTTTCCACCCTGTAACTGTTTAGTACATAAATGCCCACAAATGACAAACAATATGACTCACAAGTGGATTTGAAGCAATCCAATCAGTATTTTGTTTTTGCTCCCCTGCTATTAGGATAGAGAAAAAAAAATTTGGATTCCAAACTGTATTCTACATTCAATACAAAATGTAGTCTCCCCATACTTGAAATGATTTTCATTTCATCAATGTGACAATTTGTCAAAACTGTAACAAGGCACTTCTACTGATTATACAGCATGATAATTAAGAAATATTTTGGAGCTTCATTACTCCTTTCATGAGATCACAGAAAAGCAGGCAAGCAAACACAGTAACATAAAAAAATTGCATCACCACACTGACAGAGGTCATGCATAATCTATGAAAGACATAAATTATGGTCTCTTGCAAGGCTGACTTGGAGAAAAGGTTTTTAGAAAACTGCCCAGTTGGGCAGGTAAAATCTGAACATAATTCTCTCAAAAGATTTTTTGAGTCAAACAACCATGCGAAATATCAGAGACCCAGAGCTGACAATTCAAACCCATCCCCTCAACTTCATAAAGCAAAGCACCAGGATAGCTTTTAGGAATTCATGACTCACTCACATGACATGACATACAGCAAGTGAAGTACATTTGAAATTTTCATGTTGATATCTGACTTGGTAACCCAACATGCAGGGGTACAGATGATGTCAATTAGAGAATCATAGTGAGAATCAGTTATCCACACTTGAAATCATGCAACTACTGAGCACTTTGGTGAATTCCCTTTTTGGGATCAAAGACAAAACGGCGAAATTTCAGAATTGCTTTTATAGGCTCCCCAGTTTCCATAGGGTTTGGTGCAGCTTTTCCCTTCTTTCCTCCCTGAAGTTGCTTCCATGTATCTTCCTGAAGACCACCTATGATGCAGAAAATGGAGCATTTCTCAATATTGCACTCAAGTTCAGGCAGAATCCACAAAGCACTTAATAAATAAAATTTCCAGCTCTCACCTCTAACAACCACCTTAATTTTGCCACTTTGTCCAAATGTCCCCTCGATGACACCATCTTCTCCAGTGGAAAGGGAGACCCTCAAACCCATAAAGACCTGCATGTTTGTCTCTTTGCGAAACATGGACTTCACAATCACTTCATTCTCATTTTGGGCTCTCTCCACAATCCCTTCCTTTTGTTTGTCTCTGAATACTCTCACCATTGGCAAACATGTTTCCCTGTAATTTTTCTTTGTGAAACCCTCAAGAAGTCTGCCATGAAATGCAAGGCGACATGTGTTGGCATGGATGTCTGTGTCCAACTTGGAACCAATCACAATACAGTTTGGAAAGGCAACCACAACATGCTCAAACTCCAACAATGCATATTGTACTTGAGGCACTTCAATCCCTTCTTCTTGCTCTTTCTTCTTGGAATCATGGAGATGAGGTAGGTATTTGAACTCACGAGAGTAGTCAAATGTCATGCCGTTGAGATCACCTTGACCATTCTCATCCAGTCCGAAAAAAGTTGCTTGGGCCATCACAGTCTCATGTGATATAGTGACATGAAATTTGGCCTTGGTCAGAATTGCATGCTTGTAATAGGGAATGCAAACTGCTGATATAATACAAGCATAATAAGGCTGGAGATAGCCTGGGGTGCATGCCAGACCTCTCTCTAGCTGTTTGGAATCAAACTGAGTGACACAAATTCCTGCTCTGTCTCCCTGAATAATACGGTTCACTGGATTCCTGAACATCTGCATAGACTTGATTTTCTTGCTCTGCTTCAGAGTTGGGATTTCAATCATCTGCAAAACAAAGACAAGCTAAGTTAATGAAAAAATGAGCTGAGCAAGTCAGAAAAGAGTATTTACTATAAACCACTTCCTACACTAAAACATGAGTAACATGCAAATTTATATTCTCCAACACACAATCACTAACCTTATTTACACTCCTTCAAGGTAGGTCATCTTGCATATACAGGGTGATCATAAAGTAATGCAGTGAAATATACATGGAGAGGTCGGAAAGTTTGATTAATTTTAATGAAGGAATACACTATTCATATCCTCTCCACAGCTCATCTATTCAGGACTTCTCAACATAGTCACCACCAATATCGATGCATTTCTTCAGGTGGTGGAACCATTTTTGAAAGCACTCCTCAAAATCCTTCTTTTCAAGCTTTTCCAGCTCATCATTAACCACTTGAATCACATCCTCTCGCGTTTCGAAGACTTTTCCACGCAATGGTTCATTAATTTTTGGAAAAAGCCAAAAGTCACATGGCGCTAGGTCAGGTGAGTACGGGGGCGCTTCGACGATATTGATGCCAGAGGCGCCAATGAAGAGCAGCGTCTTGGTGGCTTTGTGCGCGCCGGGGCATTGTCACGATGAAGAAAAAACTCCCGAAGTTTGACTCGGGGGTGACCTCTACGGAGATTTTTGAAGACTTTCGTCAAACACGTCTCAATGTACCATAGAGATGTCACCGTCTGGCCCTCTTCAAGTGGAATGGTGGCGACGATGCCATTGTGAGAGAAAAAAAAAGGCAAACATGACTTTGCCGGCGGACTTTCTCTCGGAAAAGAAAAAGAAATACTTTGCCGCTGGCAAAGTCATATTTACCATTATTTTCTCACACGATGGCATTGTCGTCGCCATTCCACTTGAAGAGGGCCAGACGGTGACATCTCTATGGTACGTTGAGACGTGTTTGACGAAAGTCTTCAAAAATCTCCGTAGAGGTCACCCCCGAGTCAAACTTCGGGAGTTTTTCTTCATCATGACAACACCCCGGCGCACAAAGCCACCAAGATGCTGCTCTTCATTGGCGCCTCTGGCATCAATTTTGTCGAAGCGCCACTGTACTCACCTGACCTAGCGCCATGTGACTTTTGGCTTTTTCCGAAAATTAATGAGCCATTGTGTGGAAAAGTCTTCGAAACGCAAGAGGACATGATTCAAGCGGTTAATGATGAGCTGGAAAAGCTTGAAAAGA
This sequence comes from Darwinula stevensoni, assembly GCA_905338385.1. Lineage (NCBI taxonomy): Eukaryota > Metazoa > Arthropoda > Ostracoda > Podocopida > Darwinulidae > Darwinula > Darwinula stevensoni. The sequence goes on along the minus strand of CAJPEV010000613.1, from coordinate 10,849 downwards.
AGGATTTTGAGGAGTGCTTTCAAAAATGGTTCCACCACCTGAAGAAATGCATTGATACTGGTGGTGACTATGTTGAGAAGTCCTGAATAGATGAGCTGTGGAGAGGAAATGAAGGAGAAAAAAAAAGTGTATTCCTTCATTAAAATTAATCAAACTTTCCGACCCCCCCTCGTATAATAGTAGGTAATAGGTGCCATTGCACCTATTGATATCATGAATGGTTGCCCATTTATTATTGCTTGACTGAATCTTTTATCTTTGTTTCAGATCCATTTTAAAGTTAAAAATTGAAACCTTAGAACAATAACAAAAGACATTTCCAGCATTTATTATGAAAAGTTAGTAAACAAGATACTGATATATTTTCCACTTGCATTACTTTACAATCACACTTTAGTCTTCCATGGAGGTTTGCATTGTTCTATCAGTTATTATGACCTTCCAATCAGATTTCAATAATCTCCCATTTATTCTATAGGTACATGTAAAAACCCAAAGCTGATATTCAAGTAAACAGTGCTACCACTCTTAGCAAGAGTAGTAGCACTGTCTTACTCTTATTGCTTGAGTAATCCTTCCAGCATTTAGCATTAGAACTACTGGAACTGTCAATATGACCACTGCATTAAAAGTAGTATGAAACTATTATTCTGTAACACTTCATTAGCTTTTCCAGATGTTATTTGGTATGTTCAAAATGTTGATGTTAAAAAGTAAAAACTGCAGAGGCCCTTAGTTGCCAAATGAGCAGTGTAAAGTGCATTAAAAATCAGCAAGCAGTCAAAATGACTCCCCCAGGAGTTCTAGTCTTTTATTTGAAATGAAAAATATATTATAGATAGAATCAATTTTGGAGATGCACTGTTGACTGCATGAACTCTGCAAATAATTTTTTCAAGTCTTTAATGGTTATAGCAAATAATCCTCATCCATGAGAGGAAGGATCTCCAACCTATTTTCCTATGCTTCTCTAAGTTGGAGCTAGACTAAGGAAATTAGCATCCAGGGGTTATAAACTGGTGATGAGATCAAAGAGAGGGTACAGTCTGAAAGTAAATATAGAATATATAGGGTGGTTGAAAAAAAATGTTCTACCATTTTCTATGGGAGAAACACAGTTTCATAAATGCAGCAAAAAAAATTACATTGGATATGCAATCGATATTTTTGACAGTTACCAGGAGTTGAAATACTTACCTTCAGCACCCCTGCCCAAGTTGTAAAATGCCCATTTAGAGGTGGATTAAAGGTGCTTAGAGGTTTATCATTCCACCTCAAGTGAGATGATTACCTGTGCTCGACCGTCTCAGAATTCAATGAATTTTTTAACTTTAACTCTTCAAGGTACAGTTGGATCCAGCTGAAACTTGACAGAGAGGTTCATGAGTCTAATGGGTTTCTTTCCCTTCTGCAAGCCTCTGCTCTGCAAGCCCTTTGTTTGTCAAGGCACAAGCTAGATCCTCTTAGTTCATCTTGTCCCCACTGTCTCCTGCGTCTGCTAAAGCCATCATTTGCTGCAGCATGGTATACCCAGAAACGGTAATCTGGAAAGTGTTAATATATACATTCCCAGTTTTCCACCTCTGTCCACATTACCATGGAATTCTCCAAATACAACAAATACAGACAGCCACTATGAGGGTCTCCATAAGAGCTATCACAGGATAATAGAAAGGGAATTGACAGATAAAAGGATAGGATCTTCATCCTGTCACAGACCAACTAGACAATGACAGCCAGAGTGAACCTGTGTCAAGATGTACTTAGATATGTTAGATACATTTAGTATATTACTCTATTCTGAACTAATAACAAAGAAGTTGGTAGACCTAAGTTGAGAGAAAATGAGAAGAACACAGAAGCAACTAACATCATTGACTGAAATGGATCCGTATAGAGCTGTGCCAGTCATGACAGTTCCCTGGCCTCGAATGCTGAAGCAATGATCCACAGCGAATACAAATGGTCCATCAGGATTTCTAACCGGGCATGACACATATGAACACAATGTTGACACAAGCTCTTGCACACCTAGAAGAAAAATGCTGTGCATGTCAATTACTTTGTTTTGTTTTTTTTCCTTAAGAATTTCTGGGTTTAGAAAAAAAAAATTCAGAATGATCATATCCCCTTTTTTTTAACTCAACAATACAACTTTTCAGCAAAAAAGTTGGAGCGTTGCACCACTGCAGTGAGGAAAAAAGTTGATTGCTTGCAAAAAAAAAATACATCAGGAACCAATAAACTGAATGCAATGTGTTACTCTAACCCCTAAATTGGGCTTGATGCCTTTAAATGTCACCTTTCTTTCACTTGGTGGTTATTACACCTAAATTTTAAGGCATATATTCATCGAGGAATTCATATCAGTATAATTTTTCCTCCTGTGAAACATGTGAAAATTATTGTATGAAGTAGTATGTCACTTGTCAGGCTCAGAAATGAAAAATTTCTCAACATGAGTGGAGAGATTTAAATTCCCCAGGCAAGGGGTTAAAACTCTCTATCATGGAGGAATAGAGAAAGGAGAATGATAAACCAAAACGAATCATTTAAAAATGGAAATAAATACTAACAGGATTTCATGTGATTACATTGGAGGGGAAAATTATATAGCATTACATGTAGCACAACACTAATCTCTTAACAGTTTAGTTGAGCTTCATGACATTTAGGGGCCACAAAGCTTGCTAAAGTGTTAAATAGATTTGGAGGCTGTCTCTACAAGAATATTACTTCTCTATAGTCTAACAAAACTCCACCACTGCTTAGTGACACTTTCAAAACTAAAAGAAAACAAACCTTGAGGATGAAGGTTTTCATCTTCAGAGCCACCAGGATGTGCAGCTACTGAGACAATGGGTGCATCAGAAAAGCAGGTGTTTTGCAGAGTCAACTTCATTCTTTTGACCATCTGAATGAAAGATGCAAAATATCTAGATTAAATTTGTTCAACAAGAGAAATAAGTAATGGGTCATTTTATGAAATTCAATCATGTGCAAGTCATATACATAAGGTTTCACAAAGCATTTTTACCTCACTGGACCATTCAAGAAAAAACAGGAAAGTATGAGAGTGCAACATCTGAAAGTAACATCTTCACATCAAAACAGATTGCAGATCAGGTTCAACATAAACAGAGTGAACTAGGATGGCCACATAGGAATACTGTCAAAATCATGAAAGAATTCAAACATTCCTCAATGACCATAAAATATTGTGGAAATTTGATCTTTAGGAAAAGGGAGCATTCCCTTATTAGTTCCTTACATGGAGAAGTGATAGCACCTCTAGCTAAAATTATCATACCAGAATAAAATTAGAAATTGATGGGTTTCATCAAATACTGTAAACCAAGGAGTAAAATAGTTTGAGGAAGGAAAAGAACAATGAGTAGCATATATATAGAGTATGATGTGATACAAATGAAAACCATCTGCCCACCAATACTATCCTATTATTTTTTCCATTCCACTTTAAGTATTGTGCATGGATCAGTACCTAATGGAACATATACACTATTGATTCTAATGTCTCTGCTAAATTCCTCTTTCATTGGCATGCATTACTGATATATTTGAAGGAAAATAAAAAGGGGTAGGTATTGGCGAAGCAAGCATGAGCAGAAGCTATACCACCCATTATCATCAAGTAAAACAACACAGGCCACAAGAGCACTCATTTGACTATGACTGCTAATTGATCAAACATGGGTTATTAGATTGATTATGCAAACTTCAATCAACTCATAATTTCCTCAGTGAAAATGGTAAGAAAAACATTTGGCACACCATCATTTGCCAGATGACAATGAAAATTATGCCTTGGAAGCACCAAAGATGGGCCTACCACAATCTTAGAACCAATAAAAGGGAATATTTTATAGTTGGTTCGAACTAACACAGGTGCAAAATTAGAAACAATTCCTGGCTGCCATTTTCCTTATTCTACCACTGCATCTAATCTCCTCTCAACTAGTATATCTCATTATGGTCCTTGTGGCCAAAGCATTGTTCTCACCATTCACTAAATCTATGGTGCATCCTGCAAAAATTATAAGTATCCTATTGCAGCCCTAGGGTTAAATTTTTATATCATATTCTACCTTCTATACATTGTTGAAATTCTTCTATTTCCTATACCACTAGTAGTAACAGTAGTAGACAGACCATAAAGCCCTTTTGATTCTTTTAAATTCAACGAATGAATGCTGAAACACCTTCCTAAGTAAAATCTTGGAAGTAAGAACCTTTTCAATGGATGCTTTCTGCTTCTCCAGGGGGAGCAGATCAACTTTGTTGAGGACAACAATCATCTTCTGACAAGTTATCTCTCCAATCACAATACATTCTGCTGTCTGGGTTTGCACTCCTTTTGTCACATCAACAACCAGAAGCATGATATCCAGGATTTGTGCACCTGTCAAAATATGTAATGCAACATCAAGGTTTTGAGATTTGTGTTTTTCACTTGACTTAGACACTCATGCATGAAGAATGTCCCATGCACGAGTGTCAGGTGAAACATTGTCCTACTCAAGGGAAAAACACTGCATACCCAGAGTAGTCCTAGCCTTGGTTACCCCATAGGCCTACATGAGCAGAGACAACCATTGATAAAGTCTTTAAAATTTTGTGGCGTACCTCCAATTATAGTCCTGATCAGCGAGGCATGACCAGGACAATCCACAAGTGTGAAAAGAACTTTTGCCGCCTGATTTTCTCCACGACCTTGCCGAAGATGAGGTGGAGCATCGACTGTGAAGCTGCTGAAACCCAAGTCGATGGTGATCCCTCTCTCTTTCGACTGTGGGTTCTTGTCGAACGCTGCCGTACTTGCTACAGTGCTGAGGGCTTTGCATAATGACGTCTTCCCGCTGTCAATGTGGCCCAGGACTCCCACGTTCACATTCACCACGTGCCCCATGCTCTCTGCCATGTCTTGGTTCACGTGTGTTAGGCCACAGAAGCGTAATGTGCAGCAGGACCTGCGCTGCTGCGGAGCATACGCATGGCAGTAGGTCCCTTGCATCACCCACAGATGGCCCTGCCTTTCCGGTGAGGCATTTCTCATGTGGGGGCAATCAGAAAAAACAAGTGAGTTACTTCGATATTCCGAATATGAAAGTGGAAAGAAATGGCAGGATATCGAGACACTGCGCCCTTTTTCTTACCGGTGAAAGCCCTCTCGAGAGATTATCTCTCCTCGCTTTGTTTTCAAATCCAATCCCTCACGAGAGAACAGAGGGATCTACGGGATCAGGTAAGAGAGGCACATAAAAATATTTTCATTTCGATCTGCAACGATGAGGCATTGAAGTAAATCAGATGGAAACTCTTTCTCCGCGAGTGCCTTCGATTCACTTCGTACTTTTTTTGGATAATCGTTTACTCGATCTGGCATAGAATGGAATTTCTTTGTCGTTAGATTTCTTCCCAGCCTTTCACAAATCTTGCTGCTTCACTGGCAACAATAGGCGAAATATCTCGTCGATCCACCGAGATAAGAGGCCTGAATAAGTAAAATTAATTTGTTTGAGCAATTAGTAATTCCATTTTAATTAGGGGGGTTGAAGCCTGAGCTGTGTCTACTTCGTGAACGGACAAAATTTCATGAGATTCCGAATCTTTTACGATATCGATAGGTTCCTTACAGATTGATTCTGGGAATGTGCCCTTGAAACTAACGGTAATGCAATGAAATCATATGCTGGCACGGAGGGTTTTCGGCTGATATCGGAAACATCTTGGGACCCTGCAACGACAAGAAAGGCTTGTTTCTGTCATTCGAAGAGTCGACTTCAAGGTCTCACGCAAAATGGAACATACAGTGTAGAGGCATGAGGAGAAACTCCAAAGATTGGTTTCTCCATCTCTCAGACTAAAAAAAAAAAGCCACTGAGGACTTCGAGGTCATTTGTGTTAAATAGGCAAAAATTTGAAGGAAAAAAAAAGGCCTTATTGACGAAGAAGTCTCCGAAACTTCCGTTGAATGTATGCTTTTGTGTCGATGAAAAAAAAAAAGCTGTCATCAAAATCCGCCATTTCAAATGGCTGGGATCTGGGACCACAAAAAGTGAGTCATCAACCGGATCTATACGATTCCTGCACGGAATAGTGGAATTCCCCATTAGCCTAGTTAGAGGGTGCCCAGGTGCGCGGGATATCGAGCGTCTGGATGGATTTGTCCTTCTGGTGTTTGCCTGAATTGCCTTGCCAGGCTGGGGGAGGGGAGAATTTCTCGCGTTAATATAGCTTTGATGAATCATCAGGCGATATACCGTGCAGGCGATACTCCGCGAACTTTCTCGACTCATCTGGGAAGCGGAGCTTTCCGAGGGGGAAAAAAAAAACATATGGTTAATGAGAGGAGCAGTGACTTAGCGACAGCATATATGTACATGAATGCATTTATTATAGGAACCGTTCGGTTCCCCATCCCCGCCACCTGCACCATGGCCCTGCATGCGTTCATTTTGTCGCAGTGGTAGATTCGAATGAGTCTGACCCCGACAGACTGCGCTGGGGCGACGCCATCGTCTCTCGTCCGTCGTCTGCTCCTGGGGAGACACCGTCATCCTTTCGCCGCCAGGATTCGCCGCAGTCGCGCCAGGCGGCCTTGGCGAAGGCATTCCGAGGGCTCCCGGTTTTGCAGCTATATTATATTGTAAAGTGTATATAGTGCCAGGAGGAAAAGAATCCGTTTTTTTGGACCGTTCTTGGACTATGCTCCTCGGACGAAAGACTTTCTGTCTGGCGCCAGGGACACTTTGACCTGAAACTGATGAAAATAAGAATTTTTAACTGTTGAATAATGTTATATGGGATTCATATTGAAGAGAGGAGGTCTGAAGAGATTCTCCGTCAGAGGAGTCAAGGGTGGTTGGTACGGGGTGGCGCAGAAACAACGCGTGACTCTATTAAACCTGCTGTGGATAATCTAGACGTGTGATTTTTTTTCGCATCACATTGGAAACACTTTAAAATTTGTTTCCTGAAAGTTTCCTGGATAAAAAGCGACAGTCGTTCGAAATAGAGTCATAAAATGTACCTTATCAGGTGTTTCAGCACAGCTCGAATGATTCCTCTGTCTTGACGCCGTGATGGCTGCTTTTTATGCCATGTTTACGCCGTAGCATTCTGCGTAGGATCGATTCTGATGCTACGACGAAGAATACCACGAGGACACGGCATAAAAAGCAAGCTTTATGGTGTCAAAGGAGAGTAATCAGTCGAGCAGGGCTTCTAACTCCGGTAAAGGACTCCACTTGGAACGACTATCGCTTCTTATTCAGACAACCCAGACACATGAAACCTTTCAGGAAACAAATTTTTTAGCGTTTCCAATGTGATAAGAAAAAATCAAATGCCTCGGTGATCCTCAGCGGGTTTTATAGGGCGTCAAACAGGACGCGTCTTTTTTGAGCCACCCGGTATAATAAACAAAATTAAGTCTTAGATAAGTGAAAATCCAAAACTCCTAAATATCTTCCTTACAATTTAGCGACAGCTCAAGCAAAGTGCCTTTCGTCCCTTGAAAGACCAAAGGTGCGATTATACACAGCGCGACGAACCTTTTCTTTCATAGTGGAAATTTAGACGGCTAAGGGCCTGCATAATTCACTCGAAGACGTCATGATTCCTTTCATACCCGACCGTTAGATGAAGCCCCCCCTCCCCCCCGTTCCCCCTTACCCCCCTCCCCCCTCCGCCCCCCCGCGACGCTCACCTCTGATCCCCAGTTTTACTCAGTTCTGAACAAAGATATTTCTTCTCCTTCCTGAAATCATATTTCTCCTCCTCTACCGTGCTTCCTCCTGCGTTTCCCACTCAAGCGAGATTTTTTTTTCACTTGACTCAAAAACTCATGTATGTCCATCGTGCACGAGTGTCCGCGTCGAACGAAAAAAATGTCTGACTCAAGACCGACTCGTGTCTGCATCATGAACCAAATCGCAAATTGTGACGGTGTCAATCAAGCACCCGTAGTCAGAGTGCCCCGCCGATCGAGAAAATTATTCCTCACCCCGTTGGACTGTCAGAAGAAGAGGTAATCCCCCCATCAGGCCCCACGATAATCAGCCGTTCGCGTTGCGGAATGCTTCAGCTTCTGACCCGATCTGCCCACACTGAGGTCCCCACACCCTCGCATGGGCCCGAGCCAGCTCTATGGTAATTTTTTCTTACTGTGTAATTTGTTCCCCTTTCTATCCTCTGCAAGAGCAAAAAAAGAAAAGGAGAAAGGGAAACGAACGTCATGGACATGAACCTCGCGTGAAGATCCTTCTCGCAATGCATACATATTAATTTTCCGCCTAGGAAATCCTGGAAGCTCAAGGTCTCGCGTGACTTTTTTTTCCTTTCTTCTCCAAAGACTTTTTGAGGTGGCGTTCCCCCCTTCGTGGAATGCATTGAATCGGCCGCAGAAAGAGAGCGTGTCCCGAGCATCGGTCAACATAATTTTTCCGAGACCCGGATCGTCCCGATTCCGCATCGGAAAGGGTTTGGAAAGAAATTGCTTTTTTTTTATCTCGGGACTGAAACTCATCAGAGCCGAAGTCGCCATGGAAGCAACAGAAATCCCGTCGGCTGCCACGGCCAACAGTTCTCGAGTGGTGCGTCGCCACGTTTTTATCGATGGGAGGAACAAAGAAATAAAAAGTAAAAAAAAAAAGTAAAAAGCGGATAAATAGAGACGAATGAGAAGTGCCAAATCCAACTCGGAGTACAAACGAGCTTTCACTTCGCGAACACGACCGCCCCTTCGAATCCAGATGACAGGCCGACACGAGAATGCAACAAGGGGGAAAAGCTCGGAAGCAAACAATCGACGCCCGTCCCGATTCTTTTAATTCCGTGCCTCGTTCAAGGAATCCAGTCGTGCGAATCAGTTTTTGGCGGGTATCGATGTTCCGCTGATTCGAGAATCTCTGAAACGGTTCCATCGATGTCGCAGACAGTCGAGGTCGGTGGAGTTGAGGTTAAACCTGGAATACGCAAAATTAAAATTAAAATTGTTGCTGCTCCTCTTGGGGATCCGGTGAGCTTCGAGCTTTCTTCTGCTCGGGGTTTTAGCCAAAATTTTTTTTTCTTCCCCAAACTCGAAATTCATTTCTCACGCATGCGTTTTCCGCGCCATCACATCCGCGCGTCCTCGCGCTTGTTCACTCATTTGTTTGCTTTCGAGTCACGCGACTGGACCGTTCTAACCGTTCGTGACCGTTCGTGATCGTTCGTGACCGTTCGTGACCGTTCTGGGATCGTTCCGGAACGCCGTGGGTCGCATGAATATGGGGATCGGTCGGTCGTCGCTCGGAAACAGGTCAGAGAAAACCACTGCATGCCTCTCGGTGGCCGGGTCCGTTTCTCAAAAATCGATTTTAAAAAAATAATAATAATAAAAAGATGAAATGGGATTTGGAAGTCTAAGAAGTCTGTTTTCATTTCTCCGAGAGAAATTCTTTATGTAGGGAGATGAAATCGTTTCTTTCTCTCCACGCTCTCGAAAAAATTTTTTTCCCTTGATTCGAATCATCGATGGATGAAATTCTTTGTTGCCAAGGTGGTAAAACGTTGTATATATTTGCAGTACGCAACTAATAGAGCGCAAAACGAGATCCAGGGCGTCCCGGAAATTCCACGCAAAAGGAGCCGGGAAAGAAAACTTTAATATGATTTTTTTCACGTTAGAAAAATTTATTCGACCCAGATTCTCGAGAAATCGCTCGTCGGAACCAGAGAGACGATAAAACGAAGAAATCGCCACGACGAAACGGTCCCCTTACGAGACCACGAGGGAGGGAATCGATCGGAACCGGCAACTCCTTCCACGTGATTTATTTTTTTATTATTTTTTTTTTTTGCGAGAGAAGTTCCTCCGTTCGAAGAAAAAAAATTGTTCCCCCGCATTCCGTAATTAAAACGTCCTTTCCGCCTTCGAATCTGCGGGAAATTCTGCGCACTTCTCCCCATCGGCGCACTTTCGGAGACCTTGGCATTCCGGGACCTTTTTTTTTTGCGACGTTGCAGGGAGAAAGACCCACGCGAGTCGGGAAATAAATCTCGAGCTAATTGATTAGTTCCCTGGCAGAAATTTAGAGGTTCAGAGAAGTGCAGAGAAGTTCAGAGGGGTTCAGAGGGGTTCAGAGGGGTTCAGAACTGAAATTGCAGCGAAAATGCCCCTCTCGCCCGTCACCGGCCCAATCCGTCACGGTTACTGGAAACTTTCTTTTTTTTTCCCTCACATTTCGTTCGTGAGGCGCTCGATTCCGAAAGAGAGATCCACCCGGAACGTCCGTTCATCGTGCCAACCGATCAGTCGTTTAACTGAAGATGAAAATGAAAAATAAAATAAAATAAAATAAATAAATAATAAAAATTTGAAAGAAGTCGATTCGCATGTTTGGAGATTTGCGAGAAGAACCCAGGAAATGAGACGGTCTTGAAAGGATTATAAATAAATAAATAAATAAATAAATAACCTGACTAAAATCTGATCCAAATCAGAGACTAAAAATAAGACTAAATCCAAAACCAAGTGTACAGCTAAAATTAAGCCCACGTCAAATGCCAGCACCTTTTCCATTTTACACTGCCAAGATTTAGCACGCGCCCAGGTGCAGAAACAACCGAAGGCAATAAAAAAAAAAGAGGTCGATCTGCATTTCCTCCTTTATCGAAACGCTGCCGCGTGTTTGTCGAGCGGCGGTTTCCGCAAAATTGCAAGCAGTTGGCGATCCTGGATCGCTTCCAGGGAAAAGTAGGGATCCGCCTTTTTTTTCGCAAGTCTATTCCTGTCCGCCATTTCTTTCTGTCGGGGAAGTTTCCGGGTCATTCTGACCAAGCAAAA